>JAWQFJ010000435.1:96390-118890 GCA_034096865.1 Theodoxus fluviatilis
ACAAACGCCCCTGAAGAGTAAACTGAGCTGCCCTCTGTCTCCCCTGTGTAGTAGGAAGTAGTTAATGAGGTGGACAGTATTATGACCCTTAACCCTATTCTCCACCCTTCTACCCATTCACTCTTGATGTCATTCCTGAGAATCAAATTCATAGATATGTACATAACATGATATGAGAACATTTTATGCATACGGAAAATCCTTAGTTTTGCTAAATTTAAAACATTGAGTCAGAGGATGGAAACTTTAGATGGTGCTGCTGGAATGTAGCTGACAACATCACTATTATGGGAAGGGCAGCAAGGAGCAGGTGAAATGTGACATTAGGCCAAAGAAGGAAATTGCTTCTGGTAACCTGAAAGACCTTAAATTTTACTGCCAACCCTACACTTTTTTTTCACTGCTGGAAATAAAACAACAACAACACACACACACACACACACACACACAAATAGCGCACACCTGAAATTAGTAAGTCCATCACTAGAATCGAAATAACTTTAGTAAAAGTTTACATGTATGAAACGTTTTTACACATCTACTGTGAGAAAGAGAACAGAAGAAAGGCGGGACCACACCCTCCCCCAGCAATCGTCAGAGAGGGCAAGAGAGGTCGCAGACTACCAGAGAGGCCAGATTGATGAAGCAGCAATAGCAGAAAGGTTCAAGGCATGGTGCCTGCAGTTTGTGCTCCTCCCATGCCTGCTGTGGCCTCTTCTCCTCTATGAGATTGCCATCACCAGAGTGTCAGCCAAAAAGATCAGCAGCTTCCTCTGGCGCTGGCTTGGGCTTCCACGAGTACTCACAGACATTGCCCTCTACGGCAAGAAGACGAAGCTCCTACTTCCCTTCTCTTCAGTTGTGGAAGATTCAAGGTATCCAAAGCCCAACTGGTGATGATGACCAGAGACTCCCAAGATCAAGTCATCTAGGACGCACAGCCAGAGGTGCGTACAGGGAGGAAATGGAATGCTGGAGAGTCTGTGGAAAAAGCAGAGCAGCAGCTTCACCTAAAAGAGGTGATTGGGATGACACAGTGTGACAGGGCTGGCTTGGGGTGGCGGAAGACAAAATGGCCTTCAAGAGCAGATGACAAGGGACAGAGAGGGCTTGTGTGTGGTGAGGTTTGGCAGGAACTAGAGCAGGAGAGATTGGCAAGAGTGGTTGCACAGCCTCAGCCGGGCCAGTGGACCCGATGGGAGCTCAGTACCTCGCGACATGGACTGGCGCACACTGTGGGCAATGGATCCGTCCCGACTCGGCTTTATCCTGCGTGCGACATGCGACCTGCTACCAACACCCACAAACCTTCATCAGTGGGGCCTGTCACCATCAGACAAGTGTAGAGCATGTGGGAAAGCAGCAACCCTGGAACACGTCCTGGCTGGTTGTCGGTCCTTGCTGCCTTTTGTTCACGTGGAGACACAACCAGGTGCTGTCCATCCTTGCCAAGACAGTAGAGAAGCTGTGTGACGAGGCCATCAAGGTCAACAGCCCACAGAAGGAGTCTCCGGTGGTGTTCATCAGAGAAGGCGAGACAGCACCAAAGAGAGCCGAAGGGGGTCATTACGTCAGACGTCTCCTGCAGTCAGGTGGAGAATGGAAGGTGGCAAAAGACCTGAAAAGACGACGGAAAGTACCAGCACAGGTGCTAGGCGCCAGCCTTTGTCCAGACATAGTTGTGTGGTCAGAGAAGCTCAGGTCACTCCTGCTCATTGAGCTCACAGTCCCTTGGGAGACAAACATAGCATGGGCCCATGAAAGGAAGCAAAGACGCTATGATGAACTCTGTGAGCAGTGTAGGGCAGAAGATTGGGCATGTTGTGTACTCCTGGTTGAGGTGGGATGTAGGGAATTTAGTGGTGGGTCCATGGTTAGGCTGCTGAGAGACCTGGGTGCAGAGGCGAGGCAGGTAAATGCGGTACTGCAAAGCACTGCTGAAGCTGCCTCACTGTGGATTTGGAGAAGGCACATTAGGCCTAAACAGGCTTGATGTCTCAATAGAGAGATACCTCCCGGTGGCACAGAAGTGCTGCTTGGGGCCGGCTGTGCAAGTGCTACTGGAGCAGGCCCTGAAAGCACAATGACCACAGAAATCCAGCTGATGAGGAAGGTATCTAGGCAGCAGGGGCTGTATGATAATCTCTAATATCTGTGTTATATTACATAATGTAGAATGAGGTTTTGCTCCCACCGTGGTGCTGGCAGAGACTGCAGAGTGCAGTTGACTGAGGGGAGCAATAAGATAAACACACTTTTGGGGAGGATTGAGGAATGGTCAAGCAGTGAGAGTCACTTGCCACTGATGGGTGCAGGTGTTTGAAGCTGCACAGATCCTAGAGCTGCATCCTTGGGCAAGGTGCTTCACCCACACTGCCTCTCCTGCTGAGGAATAAAACCGGTCACTTGGCGCTGCATATCAGAGACTGGGGATAAAATTCCCCAAGGATAATTTCCTTTTAAAAAAGGACAAATATAAAGATTACTATCGGATTATTATTAACGTCCCTTCAACCTTTGTATGCTATGAAATATGAGGTCATTAATCACTAGAGCTAGTTAGAGTAAGAGCAAGGGCGCATTGCCTACACTATGTATTTTTCAAAGGCAAGTTGAGAGCAAGGTGAGCATCAAAAGACATCTAAGAAACGACCAATCATCAATTAACAAGGTAGAAGTCCAAGAGAACATGGCTGCGTCCTGGTGCGAGAGTCGATGAAGAGGTTGCTGATAGAAAAAATAACTCATGATACAGACATTACAGCAGTCATTCACTTGATAGAACATACCATGGTAACATCTCAAATGGTTCAGGAACATTTTCAAAGAAAAGAAAGCAACCCCAGATGTGCCTCGATACACTCAGGATCAATTCAAGGGACATTATTCAGAGAGTGGCCATGTATGGTGTTTTATGTGTGCAACAATGAATAACTTTTTGACTGTGATTGTCCAGAAATAACCAATACACATACTCTTCAAAACACAAAAATTAACACTTAAACAGCAAATACATCTGTATGCGTACACTTTTTCATTCAGGGACAGTGAGAAGCACATTACAGGCACTGCCATCTCTGAATGGCAACCCTATTGGCACGGTCTCCGCCATTTTGGGTCATCTGGGCCTCTGCGGCTAGACGCGGCGAGGTACCTTCGGAGCAAGTGCCTCCTTATGAACAAGACGCCATGGGCATCGCCCTAGCCCTCGAGATTCCTGGGAGATTCTTGCTGAGTACTTGACTAAGAAATGCACCCCAAGTCAAGTTGAGATTTGCCTGGCTAGTGGCCTCTCACCACACTGGGGAGATGCAGTGGCTTTGCTCTTAGCCTCAACCCACTGGAGGATTGTTTGGGAGGAAATATTAGTCAGGAAGACACCAACACACTGAACAAACTGATGAAGAAACCACATCGTTTCATTTGAACACCTCTTGAAAGTTAATCACAGCTTTGATAATCTAGTAGAGAGCAAATTTTCCATTAGGACACTTTTTCTGCGTGGTTTTCTTTCAAGACAAACACTGTGCAGTCAAAGATTCTGTTCTCCCAAAGCATGCTCAGATGCTAGTTCTCTTTTATTCCAACTGCCAAAGTTATTCATAACACAAGTTTTCCGGCAATATATAAATTTTTTGCAATATCTTTACCATAGATCCTATGCCCCAGTGGCCAGATTAGCTGCTTGGGGCAGCGGAAGGCCCCCAAACCCAACAGCCAGGGGTTCCAGCAGATAAGGGGGCATCAAATGGCTCAGGCCATATGTTCTGTTTGTCTTCACCCTGATTCATTTTACCTCATACTATATTGATTACCTTTTGTCCTTGTATTGATAAGCAGTCTTATGGTCGTAGCTATTGCCTGCAATTTTAGTGCCAGTGTATTGTAACAACTATGAATATCCTATTTTTGACTCACATGCGAAGCAAAAGTGAGTCTATGTACTGAGCCGTGTCGTCCGTCCGTCCGGGCGGGCGTCCGTCCGTCCGTCCGGGCGGGCGTCCGTCCGTAAAAAACTTAAACGTTGGATTTTTCTCGGAGACTATTAAGTCTATCAACACCAAATGTGGCATGATGGTGTATGATGACAAGGCCTCAAAAAACATACATTGTGACTTGACCTTGCTTCAAGGTCAAGGTCACAGGAGCCATAAATGTGGTCTCAAAAACAGTCATTTTTCACATTTTCCCAATTTTCTCCCACGTTATTGAGAATGGCGACCTTAGCTACAAGTGGTATATAGGTCAAAGCAAGCCCTATCTATTGATACCAGTTTGGTTGACCTTGCTTTAAGGTCAAGGTCACAGGAGCTCTTCAAAGTTGGATTGTATACATATTTTGAAGTGACCTTGACCCTGAACTATGGAAGATAACTGTTTCAAACTTAATAATTATGTGGGGCACATGTTATACTTTCATCATGAGACACATTTGGTCACATATCATCAAGGTCAAGGTCACTTTGACCCTTATGAAATGTGACCAAAATGGGGTAGTGAACCACTAAAAGTGACTATATCTCATGGTAGAAAGTGCCAATAAGCACCATTGTGCTTCCTATGTCTTGAATTAACAGCTTTGTGTTGCATGACCTTGGATGACCTTGACCTTGGGTCAAGGTCACATGTATTTTGGTAGGAAAAATGTGTAAAGCATTTCTTTGTGTATGATGTCATTGGTAGGTTTAGTTGTTTGACCTTGACCTTGAAGGTCACCTGAAGGTCAAGGTCATACAAAGGTCAAGGTCAAGCATGTGAGTCGTATGGGCTTTGCCCTTCTTGTTTAGTTCCTAAAATAAATGTTATAATTTGTTATGTATCATGGACACTTGATGCCCAGGTGAGGATGTGGGAGATCATAACAGCCGATGACCCCAAGGGGAAGCCCATCCATCGAGGGCACTTGGTGGCGGACCTGAAGGAACACAAGGCTGCCGTGTCCTGCATCAGGATGAACACGAACGACAAGGAGTGCGTCTCCTCCAGCACTGATGGCACCACAATCATCTGGGACATAGAGTGAGTACCTCTCCAGCCCTCATAATTCTCTCAGTTTCACGGTGCGAAATGGAAGGTGCTTTATGCAGGCAGTCTTCAGAGAATGTATGCATGACCTGAGATGACTACATTTAACCTGAGTGAGTCATGCAAGACACTGGGCTGGGGAGACAACCTGCAGCCCAGACAGGGCAGGATGAGCCAGGTGAGCAGAGTCTGATATGGAGGAGATGTTCCCATCCGCACCAAAAGCCTCCCTGTGGCACTCGGTGCTGCTTGGGGCCACCCATGCTTGATCTACTTGACTTACTTAGTATTTAGGTCTCTCAAGGCCTTGAAACTTTCCCTCCAGGCCACCCTGTCTCTGGCCATCACCCTGGCCTTGTCCCAGCTCCCCCATCCTGCTGCCTTCCTCTCTGTCTCTGCTGTCCTTCTCCAGGTCGCCTTTGGTCTTCCCACATGATCTACTTGAGCGTGCCATGAAAGCTCTTTGACCTTGGTCTCCAGCTATTGAGGCAGGCATCCAGCTCCAGCTATTGAGGCAGGCATCCAGCTCCAGCTATTGAGGCAGGCATCCAGCTCCAGCTATTGAGGCAGGCATCCAGCTCCAGCTATTGAGGCAGGCATCCAGCTCCAGCTATTGAGGCAGGCATCCAGCTCCAGCTATTGAGGCAGGCATCCAGCTCCAGCTATTGAGGCAGGCATCCAGCTCCAGCTATTGAGGCAGGCATCCAGCTCCAGCTATTGAGGCAGGCATCCAGCTCCAGCTATTGAGGCAGGCATCCAGCTCCAGCTATTGAGGCAGGCATCCAGCTCCAGCTATTGAGGCAGGCATCCAGCTCCAGCTATTGAGGCAGGCATCCAGCTCCAGCTAGGCTCAGTCTGCACAGACAAGGGTTGTCACACATGGTGAGATAGAAACACACTGTTTCTGCCTCTCTGATACAGAAACATTTTTGTTTCACTGATACGGTTTCAACAAGCTTCGAAGAAGGTGAAATTTTGTCTTGATGAGGCAATTTAGTCGACTCTACACTTCACCGTGTTTGGATACTCAGGTAATTTGGCAGTAGTTGCGAAAATCACCTTTCTGTCATCCATTTTTCCACCACATGATGATGGAGGACTATGGGGCATTCCCATTGGCTGATTGGCAAAATTGTATAAGTGAAACACCACAAATTTAGAGCATGTTCTAAAATATGAAACACTTGAGAGATTGTATACAGGAGATGGGGTTTTTCCTTGATTCAACTGCTTACACACAAGGAAACACATGCATTTGATACAAATGTTGCCGGAATACCTGTTTCTGTTTCACCATATGCGACAGCTATAAGATAACTTCATAGAAACTTGACTGTGATGTTGTCCGAGTCAATGGATTTATTTGTGGCTTGCCTTACAATTTGGCCTAGGCTTAATACCTTTTTCTTGGGCCATGCCTACACTCTCAAGTTACTTGGAGATACTAAAGGTAAATGTATTGGTTTTATGTAGAATCAGGGTCTCAAACCACTTGACACTTGACCCCCAGGTCACTGGGCCATTTTATTGACTCACATGCGAAGCAAAAGTGAGTCTATGTACTCACCCGTTTCGTCCGTCCGGGCGTCCGGGCGTCCGGGCGTCCGAAAACTTTAACGTTGGATTTTTCTCGGAGACTATTAAGTCTATCAATACCAAATGTGGCATGATGGTGTATGATGACAAGGCCTCAAAAAACATACATAGTGACTTGACATTGCTTCAAGGTCAAGGTCGCAGGGTCCATAAATGTTGTCTAAAAAACAGCCATTTTTCCAATGTTCTCAATTTTCTCTGACGTTTTTGAGATTGGATACCTGACCTATATATGGTATATAGGGCAAAGTAATCCCTATCTTTTGATACCAGTTTGGTTGACCTTGCTTGAAGGTCAAGGTCACAGGAGCTCTTCAAAGTGGGAATGTATACATATTTTGAAGCGATCTTGCCCCTGAACAATGGAAGATAACTGTTCCAAACTTCATAACATTGTAGTACACATGTCATACTTTCATCATGAGATACATTTGGTCACATATCATCAAGGTCAAGGTCATTTTGACCCTTATGAAATGTGACCAAAATGGGGTAGTGAACCACTAAAAGTGACTATATCTCATGGTAGAAAGTGCCAATAAGCACTATTGTGCTTGCTATGTCTTGAATTAACAGCTTTGTGTTGCATGACCTTGGATGACCTTGACCTTGGGTCAAGGTCACATGTATTTTGGTAGGAAAAATGTGTAAAGCATTTCTTAGTTTAGTGTATGATGTCATTGCTAGGTGTAGTTGATTGGCCTTGACCCTGAAGGTCACCTGAAGGTCAAGGTCATGTAAAGGTCAAGGTCAAGCATGTGAGTCGTATGGGCTTTGCCCTTCTTGTCTTTAATTGATATCCAAACAAATTAAAGTGATTTAATTTTGACCTGTGTCCTCACCGTTCATTCTGTCGTGTTCCATCGATTTGATAGAATGGCTGTGTGAGATAGTGTTGCCAGTTCGGCTGTGTGTGTGTGTGTGTTTCCCCTAGACTTATTACTTAAAGAAAACGAGCTAGTCGAGCTGCGTAACAACTACATAGAACACTTCTTTTACCACTGCACTACTGTTAAACAGTTCTGGAAATGGATGGAAGGGAAAATATTGCAACTAAGCTCATTCTTAGTGAAACTATCTATTATAGACATCCTATTTGGATTGGAGCAGAGTGAAAACTTTGATGTAAGAACGACAAGGTATTTAGACTTCGTTCTACTGATGGGGAAAATGTGTATCAGTATGAAGAAAAAGACAGATTCTCCAATGCCACTCCACACCATCTTCAAGTTGCAGTTCATGTACAGGGAGAAGTCTGATTAGAGGGAGGGGAGTGATTATTCCTCTGATCCTTCATCATGCAGAAATTGTGTGTGTAGGTGTGTGTGTGTGTGTGTGTGTGTGTGTGTGTGTGTGTGCGTGTATTTAAGGGTGTATGGGAGCGCGCGCGGGCATGTGTAACATGTGCGTGTGTGTGTGTGTGTGTGTGTGTGTGTGTGTGTGTGTGTGTGTGTGTGTGTGTGTGTGTGTGTGTGTGTGTGAGCATGTGTGTGATGCAGATCTGAGTAACAGGGTGAAGGGGTGGGGTGTGAGGAGATGAGGAGAAAAGTTTCTTTGGATTATGTGGAGCTGCGCGATTTGATGTTTAATACAATCAGGAAAAAGTTAGTCAATACCTTTAGGGCATTATTTGTGTTAAAGCCTGCCGTTCAATGCTTGGTATTAAATCCATCACGTGAAATACAAGTCAAAACTTTGAAACGTGTACAAAGAATTCAGTGAGTGATTTTCTTTATCTGGTGCATATTGGATTTGTGGTATTGTTGCATTGCTATCAATTATGTACTGATACAAAAATGCCTTCCTGTGATCAGTAAATAAATTAAATTATTGCCTGTCAGAATATCCATTAGATACTGTAGATGTATTCGATCTCAAAATATTAAGACTCTTTTTGACTCACATGCGAAGCAAAAGTGAGTATGTACTCACCCGTTTCGTCCCTCCGGGCGTCCGAGCATCCGGGCATCCAAAAACTTTAATGTTGGATTTTTCTCGGAGACTATTAAGTCTATCAATACCAAATGTGACATGATGGTGTATGATGACAAGGCCTCAAAAAACATACATAGTGACTTGTCCTTGCTTCAAGGTCAAGGTCGCAGGGGCCATAAATGTGGTCTAAAAAACAGTCATTTTTCATACTTTCTCAATTTTCTCTGAAGTTTTTGAGATTGGATACCTGACCTATATATGGTATATAGGGCAAAGTAAGCCCTATCTCTTGATACCAGTTTGGTTGACCTTGCTTCAAGGTCAAGGTCAAAGGAGCTTTTCAAAGTTGGATTGTATACATATTTTGAAGTGACCTTGACCCTGAACTATGGAAGATAACTGTTTCAAACTTAATAATTATGTGGGGCGCATGTTATACCTTTATCATGAGACAAATTTGGTCACATATCATCAAGGTTAAGGTCACTTTGACCCTTATGAAATGTGACCAAAATGGGGTAGTGAACCACTAAAAGTGACTATATCTCATGGTAGAAAGTGCCAATAAGCACCATTGCGCTTCCTATGTCTTGAATTAACAGCTTTGTGTTGCATGACCTTGGATGACCTTGACCTTGGGTCAAGGTCACATGTATTTTGGTAGGAAAAATGTGTAAAGCGTTTCTTTGTGTATGATGTCATTGGTAGGTTTAGTTGTTTGACCTTGACCTTGAAGGTCACCTGGAGGTCAAGGTCATACAAAGGTCAAGGTCAAGCATGTGAGTCGTATGGGCTTTGCCCATCTTGTTCTATATAATAATTACCCGCGTTGCTAGATATTTGCTTGGTGTTCTCCGAAATTTTCATTGTATTGACTGTAGATGTTTTACTGTAAGGATCATATTTGTCCTTCTTTAAGAATATCATAAAAATGTATCTTAATCACTTCTTCTTGTTGATCGCTAGATGATTGCGCCAGTCGCCCACACAAATGCAGCTGTTCTCCGCAGCTCCTCCAGGTTGCCATAGAGTTTGCTCCTCACTGGTGTTGGGTCTGGCCACGTGGCCCTTCTGAGGGCATCATGGTGGGGGCAGTCTTGTGAGGGCATCATGGTGGGGGCAGTCTTGTGAGGGCATCATGGTGGGGGCAGTCTTGTGAGGGCATCATGTGGGGGCAGTCTTGTGAGGGCATCATGGTGGGGGCAGTCTTGGAGAAGGTTTTCACCGGTCATGGAGGCAGTGATCTTAATCACTGTAAAGTTTCCATTGGAAAATAACTGTATTTAAAAAATAAAATAAAATAAAAAGGTTGAGGGCTGGCTTGTTTTCAGAGATACTGAGCTGTTTAGTATTTTTTCTATGTAAGAGAAATATGTTATCAAAAGGAAGAAAATAAAACTTGTCTGGAAAAAAAATTGGTTTCACAATATAATTTTTGACTCACATGCGTAGCAAAAGTGAGTCTATGTACTCACCCGTTTCGTCCGTCCTGGCGTCCGGGCATCCGGGCGTCCGGGCGTCCGGGCGTCCGTTTAAAACTTTAACGTTGGATTTTTCTCGGAGACTATTAAGTCTATCAACACCCAATTTGGCATGACGGTGTATGATGGCAAGGCCTCAAAAAGCATACATAGTGACTTGACCTTGCTTCAAGGTCAAGGTCGCAGGGTCCATAAATGTTGTCTAAAAAACAGCCATT
The DNA here is from genome assembly GCA_034096865.1 of Theodoxus fluviatilis. NCBI lineage: Eukaryota > Metazoa > Mollusca > Gastropoda > Cycloneritida > Neritidae > Theodoxus > Theodoxus fluviatilis. The sequence goes on from JAWQFJ010000435.1 coordinate 106,646, forward strand.
TTTCCAATGTTCTCAATTTTCTCTGACGTTTTTGAGATTGGATACCTGACCTATATATGGTATATAGGGCAAAGTAATCCCTATCTTTTGATACCAGTTTGGTTGACCTTGCTTGAAGGTCAAGGTCACAGGAGCTCTTCAAAGTGGGAATGTATACATATTTTGAAGTGACCTTGACCCTGAACTATGGAAGATAACTGTTTCAAACTTAATATTTATGTGGGGCACATGTTATACTTTCATCATGAGACACATTTGGTCACATATCATCAAGGTTAAGGTCACTTTGACCCTTATGAAATGTGACCAAAATGGGGTAGTGAACCACTAAAAGTGACCATATCTCATGGTAGAAAGTGCCAATAAGCACCATTGTGCTTCCTCTGTCTTGAATTAATAGCTTTGTGTTGCATGACCTTGAATGACCTTGACCTTGGGTCAAGGCCACATGTATTTTTGTAGGAAAATGTGTAAAGCATTTCTTAGTGTATGATGTCATTGGTAGGTTTAATTGTTTGACCTTGACCTTGAAGTTCACCTGAAGGTCAAGGTCATATCAAGGTCAAGGTCAAGCATGTGAGTCGTATGGGCTTTGCCCTTCTTGTTATTTAAGGTATCTGTTAATTTTTACAAGGTTGCTTCCCTTGACATGGGGTGAAGAGTGTTAAACTAAACAGGCCCTCGACCGCAATTCCCTTCCCAAATCTTTCTTACATGTGCAGGGCATTTTTCTCAGGACACAGTGGATTTCTGGGGTGAAGAGGGCATAAGACAGAAAGATTTCCCTATGCAGATGTCAAGGAATGAGAGATTGTGCTCTCTATAAAAGTGAGGGTGGGAAAAAACAGAAGTGCTGGGGTCGAACCAAATTAACAATCAATGAGAGTGGTGACAGCAGGACCAACATATTGTATTCTTTCTTGTATGGCTCAGCAGCCCTGAGAAGGGCCATTTGGGTTGGGCATATGCTCTGAAATGCTTGCTCTCTAGATGGCAGTAGGAAAGGCTGGCTTCATATTGTATTTTACATGTAGAATGTGGCCAAGAGTTTAATGTGTAGATACCACTATCTTGACCCTTACCATGGCATCATAATTAGGACTGATTGCATAACCCACTCTAAGGGGCAAAGTTCATGACCTCCAGTTCCGCCACTTGTGTGGGCATGCCGAAACCCCTTCCTCCACAGAGCGAAAGCAAACAATCTGCTTCAAAACCAATCACAACAGAGAGAAGATTAGACAACCTTTACCCCCCTGTCACACACGACATGACAAGCAGGCTTGGTCCAGACTTGACCATGCTGCTTAATTAAGCCATTGCTTCAGTAAGGGTTAGTTAACTCATTCGCAACGAATAGCGTCATATGATCCTGTGCACTGAACATAGTGCGTGACGATGCATAGGTTCATATATTGCTACCCTTATGTAAGGGTAAAATCCAATTCAGAGGACTAGACTTAATTCTGTAGCTTTAGTTCTTTTAAAATATGATTTTTCAAAATTCATATATTTTCTTGCAATTCCAGGGATAAGATGCACTAAGAATGCTGCGTCTTGAATATGTTTAAAGTTTCAGGTGGTACAATTCCTGCAGCTCTTTCACAGTCTCTCAGTGCTCTGATTCCATGACGGCTTTTCATCCATTACTGTGCCAATGTATTCATAGTCTGACACACCCTCACGTATTTCCAAATGATGATACTCAAATTTGTTCTCAATGTTTTTCCTTTGATGCAGAATCAACTACATGTATAAGCATTGATGAACCGGGGACGTGCATGTGTACCGTGCGTGCGTTCCACAGCCTCACAAGTGTCACCATCTTTAAAGGAAAAGTGCTAACTTAGGGTGTTCATGATACAATATTTGAGGATATTTTCCTCAATACAATAGCATATTTCACAATATTGACAACTGCAGAATAAGTTTTATATCAAACACTTCCCCTATTAATTGACACAAAGGCACTTGCATACTATGTCCCACTTTGAGCGTAGCAGGTCACACTAGTAACGTACTTCGTCATGAAATCCAAGTCATGTGACCTTCTCTCATTCAGTTCTAAAAATGAGCTCACAAATTGATTTCACACACAAAGTCTCACTTTTTTATTTATTTAAAAAAAGGATGTCAAATAAGTCATGCAGTTTGAACATTTTATCATCGCTGTTTGGGTAAAGTGTAAGCGGTTTGAGACCCTGACAAAGGGTGTAAGTCGCTATAAAAAACCACACTTTTACCTTTACCTTTTGCATCTGACAAAACTGGGCACTTTTCTTTTACAAGGCCTTGTAGTTGCAGGTGCAATGTGAGAGAAACTGTCATCCTTATCCTCATTATCGTGATGCTATCTATCCTCTCACCAGGCGCAAAGTACGCAAACAGACGGTGTTTGCCAACACCCTCTTCCGCTGTGTGGTGTATGGAGGAGAGCACTGTCACATTCTCACTAGTGGGACCGACCGTCAGATTGTCTACTGGGATATCTTGACGGGACGCCGGATCCGAGAGATGCTGGGTGCCAAAGTTGGTGCTATCAACACCATGGACATCTCTGATGATGGCCAAGTCTTCGTCACTGGAGGAGAAGAGAAAATTCTTAAGGTAACATGGAAAAGTAGAGAGCACTCTGAGACCTCCGCCAAGGTGGAGATAATCAACATACAGTGACGTAGCGCGATATCTTGGATCTAAATAATATAAATTTGAATCGCTGTTTCACTGGTGAAGTCAGTCATGTGATTACATGACCCAGGCTGCACACATGCACACACACACACACATGCATGTACACATTATTGGCCTGCCATGATCATCAGTTATCACCTCCCAACACCAAAGCCTCAAACCTCCGTTGGAGAATGACAGCTGAGGTCAACGATTCTGACTCTACAGCATTGTCTCCCAACAAGTGGATCCCAAAACAAGACAGCCTCAGTAGCAGACAACACCTGCTCACTGGCGATGCGATTGTGATCTCACATGAGGCTAGGGATAAGGCTGAAAATACACTACACCAGCCTCGCTGCGCCAGATGAGGCCTGGGCAGTAACTTTTCTCTTTATGTTGTAATTCCAAAACAAATAACAGGTAACCTAAAAAATGTAATGGATCATTCCTTGGGTGAAAGCCTGATCTTGCACACAATTTTATCAAAATCCATTTGGAACTTTTTGAGTTTGCACACAGAATAAATAATGCGTGCACCTACTGACTGAAAAATGTAACTGCCATGGCAGAAGTAATGTTTCCCTGAAGCCGAGCCTGCTCATGACCTATGTAATTGGGGCCCAGGGCCAGTGGTGAGAGCCCTTGCCGGCTGTGGAATGTGACTAGCTGTAGTGACATTCAAAGCTTTGTGGACCGTAGAGTGGCATCCTTGGGCAAGGTGCTTAACTTGCTTTGCTTCTTCCCATCCAGGAATAAAACCACATACCCGTGAGAGCAGTGATGGCATGCTGTAGTTCAATTAACCCTTGTATGCAGCCATGAGCCACTAGAAATCAATGGTGAACAACAAAGTGCATGCTGTCCTATTTTCTCTATGAGCACCATTGAAATAAAAAAGCAGTTTCAGTACATGTATAAGAGACATTTTTTAAAATTAATTTTCAAATTAATCTGCTGTATACATGACATTTCTTAAGACACACATAAATAAACACACACACTTATGCACTATCTCAATTTGGCCTCCTTAAAAAGAAAAAAAAAGTTTGGCCTGCCTACTGACATTTCTCGTTGTGTTTTGTTTTGCCATGATACTGTAACCACACTTTTTTGTGTGACCAATCTGCAAAGGGTGTAGGAGGGACTTCTGAAATGGTCAGTCACTCCAGATCCGTAAGGACAAATTGATAGAACCATGGTCTCAGAAGACCAATGAATGCCGGAAGAAAGACAAAGGAGCTTGTACTAAATAAAACTAGTTGGATGGAAGTCATCTTTACTCTTCTTTTTTTTAGGAAAGATGGGTGAAGTAGATGTGAGTTATTTCTCACTAAGGCTCTGTGTTTTCCCACAGATATGGAACTACCCCAAAGGGATCCAGACACACATGGGGCTGGGTCACAGTGCTCCGATCACCATGACCCGCATCAGCCCTGACATGTCGCTCATTATCAGTGCGGGGGAGGACGGTGCCATCTTGCAGTGGAACTTCCCTGAGGACCTGCGAATCCAGGCAGAGAAAGCCAAAGCTGAGAAGAACAAAGTTGAAGGAGACAGAGCTTGGGAAGTTAAATGTGAAGGAGTCCAACCAGAGTGACTTGACCTTGCATCAAGGTCAAGGTCGCAGGGGCCATAAATGTTGCTTAAAAAACAGCCATTTTTCACATTTTCCCAATTTTCTCTGAAGTTTTTTTAGATTGGATTCCTAATCTATATATGGTATATAGGGCAAAGTAATCTCTATCTTTTGATACCAGTTTAATTGACCTTGCTTCAAGGTCAAGGTCACAGGAGGTCTTTAAAGTTGGATTGTATACATATTTTGAAGTGACCTTGACCCTGAACTATGGAAGATAACTCTTCCAAACTTCACAAGATTGTAGTGCACATGTTATACTTTCATACTAGGTCACCAGTGTTGTTCGTCTGGGCGTCTGGGCAACCGTCCGGGCGGCCGTCCGGGCAGCCGGACGGCCGGGTGTCCTGTCGTCCGTAAAAAACTTTAACGTTGGATTTTTCTCGGAGACTATTAAGTCTATAAATACCCAATTTGGCATGATGGTGTAGGATGACAAGGCGTACAAAAACCGACATGGTGACTTGACCTTGCTTCAAGGTCAAGGTCACAGGAGCTCTTTAAAGTTGGATTGTATACATATTTTAAAGTGACCTTGACCCCGAACTATGGAAGATAACTCTTCCAAACTTCACAACATTGTAGTACACATGTTATACTTTCATACTAGGTCACCCGTGTTGTCCGTCCGGGCGTCTGGGCGTCCGGCCGTCCGAGCGTCCTGCCGTCCGTAAAAAAAACTTTAACGTTGGATTTTTCTCGGAGACTATTAAGTCTATCAACACCCAATTTGGCATAATGGTGTATGATGAAAAGGTGTACAAAAACATACACAGTTAATTGACCTTGCTTGAAGGTCAAAGTCGCAGGGGCCGTAATTGTTAAAAAAACAGCCATTTTTCACATTTTCCCAATTTTCTCTGAAGTTTTTGAGATTGGATACCTGACCTATATAAGGTATATAGGGCAAAGTAATCCCTATATCTTGATACCAGTTTGATTGACCTTGCTTCAAGGTCAAGGTCACAGGAGGTCTTTAAAGTTGGATTGTATACATATTTTGAAGTGACCTTGACTCTGAACTATGGAAGATAACTCTTCCAAACTTCATAACATTGTAGTACACATGTTATACTTTTATCATAAGACCCATTTGGTCACATATCATCAAGGTTAAGGTCACTTTGACCCTTACAAAATGTGACCAAAATGGGGTAGTGAACCACTAAAAGTGACCATATCTCATGGTAGAAAGTGCCAATAAGCATCATTGTGCTTCCTATGTCTTCAATTATCAGCTTTGTGTTGCATGACCTTGGATGACCTTGACATTGGGTCAAGGTCACATGTATTTTGGTAGGAAAAATGTGTAAAGCATTTCTTTGTGTATGATGTCATTGCTAGGTTTAGTTGTTTGACCTTGACCTTGAAGGGCACCTGAAGGTCAAAGTCATGTAAAGGTCAAGGTCAAGCATGTGAGTCGTATGGGCTTTGCCCTTCTTGTCTCTCTTGTGTCCAGAGCTTGACTTGGATCTTGAAGTGTGAGAGTGTCTGCATCTGTACACCAGTGGTTTTACTGGTGTCTGCTTTGCTCCAAGGATAAATGCCCACCTATCTGGTATCCTGCCAGTCTCGTGTTTTATAGAAGTGTTTCTGCTGCTTGTAAGAAATTTTTCTCCGCCTTCAAGTGTCCATCCATAAACTTTGATGAACCAGGGTGCATGCCTCTGTCTTTATACACCATGTTCTCATATTTATTGCTCTTGTCACCCTCAGGCCTTTAGAATGGTATTTATCTTTGAAGTATTTGCCATGTTTGTTTTACATCTTTTATTTGTAAAAATACACTTCAACAACAAACAACAAAAGCTCTCAAAACCTTCATGGTCACAAACTCCTCAGAATGGCCCTAGTATGGAATAGTCATATCATCACTTGGAAGAAAACAACATTGTGTTCATTTTGATGCCTTCAAATCTGGGTAATAGGAAAGACAGTTTGGCCGTCATATATTTTAATTACTGAGCAAATCTTACAAATACACTTGCCTAAAGCCAAAAATGTGTATTGTATTGAGTTGAATATTACTGCTGAAAAAAAGTATATATATATATATATATATATATATATATATATATATATATATATATATATATATATATATATATATATATATATATATATATATATATGGTGCTTTATGATGGGCAAAAACTAAATGAATGTTCTGTGTGAAATGAATGCTGATATATATATATATATGCAATTCTTCTGTGATAGGTCTGCTGACACAATAACAATGATGCCTTCTGTACATAATCTTTTTGTGAGAATATTTCACCACATGAAAATGTACTCCTAAGACTTACCCCAGAAAATGTGATGAAAATACTTTTATGGGCTACAAAGCCAAAGAGCTGAAACATTTTGATTATATATTTGTCTTTTAGTTATGAGTTTGTGCTTCTTTTCAACATTTGGGATAGATCACTCTTTGATTAGTATTCGGATTGATAGAACATGAGTTACTGTAAGGATAGAAAACAAGTTGTGGTTAAGTAACATGGCAAACCCCCCACCCCCACCCCCCAACAAAAATAAATGAATAAAAGATTGGGAAGGTAAATAGGCTTGAACTTAAATAGCTTTATATAAGGAGGCTAGATTGAGACTGCACCCGTGTGTGTTTGTATGTGTGTGTGTTTGCGTGTGTGTGTGTGTGTGTGTGCGTGTTTGCAAGCTAGACAGTCTTCTTATGCAGTTTTGAATCTTGCCAGAAAACATTCAACATATGACAAGCACTGCAAACATGAACAGGTCCAGGTTACTGAGCCAAAGCAGAGAAATGTTACTGGCCCACCAAACTAAATAGAGCCTCATACTACTTTCAACGTGTGGTACAATCGGATTAGCTCTGATTTGGGTCATTGGAATAATTTGCACATTGCTCTCCATCTAGACAGTCAGAACAGCACTGCATTGACTTTCTGAATTGCATGTTCCCAATCCACCGACAGTTGATTGTTTCTTTACGTCTACAGGAAAAAATTATCATCTTTTTCATGCAACAAACTGCATCGGGATTGGGGTCAGGCAGAACACATGAGCCCAAAGCCCTTCAGTCAAATAGTAGCAGAAGCAGGCAGATTGTACCCCATTATGTGCAGATGCAGATGGTGTGTCAAGAGATTAAAAAAAAGATGGGCATCTGGAGCTATAAGCAGGCATTGTCCTCTTCCCATGAATGTCAGGAAGTTTGCACAAGTTGAACTGAAGTCATCATTTGTCATCATAATACCAAGTCCAACACCGGCATCCACCTATTTGAGGAAGTTTTAATATGTAGCATGCAGTAAGTATCATTTGTTTCAGATGAATTTTTTAAATCCAGTTTTCTCAACCAACAGTTGTACTTGTACTTATAAAATGCTGTCTACTTGTGTGCAGTTTGAGCATCCATCAATGGGTGGAAAGTTGAAATATAAAAAAGAGCACTTTTACCTTTAATTGTGATGTGTTTGCATAAACTAAGCTATTTAGCTTTCCAAAAATGGCTGCCAATGCAACAGATGTTTGCCAGTTTTTGAAACATAACCTCTGTGACGTAGGTGTGATAAAAATAATTAAAAGATTACTCCTTTAATGTGTAGTTCTGTGAACTTGAGATATTCCACCCGAGGGTTTTCATACAAAACCCAGTTGCCACTTCCTACAGCAATAAAGATAAATAAATGAGTAAAACAACAACAAAAATGAGACACTGAGGGTAGGATAAAGGTTCACAATAAATTTAATCAAAGACACAACAATGAAATAAAATCCCAACCCACGAAAATTGGCCAAATTCCCCAAAAGAATACAACACACTCCACAACCTCTCTATCGCACAAGTTCAAGGATGAAGTGACCCGTCTCAAACAGGCGGGGCTTCATGTAACTTCTGAAAAGCAATCAGGCCTCCTCCAATCGCAGCTCACGCCGCGCGTGCAGGGGAATCGACACCCAATTTGCATATGTCAACAAACGCGCTAGCGCCGCTCTCCTCTCCCTGTTCACGTCCACTCTAGCAGTGACCCAGTTTATCATGGACCCTCTCTCTCTCCGACGATAGAGCTCTACACGCTCATGAGAATACAATGGCGTCAGCCAAAAGTTATTGTCAGTCCCTCTGCCTCATCATGGATTTAGTGGAATTAAAAAAAAGCATTCTTACCACTCGTGTCCTCGCTCCACTCTGGAAACAACACAGTAATCCGAGCACGGTTGACACATAACCTACGCTGCCTACACAGACAGCTGCGTGGGGCCTTCACGCCCACGCGCCCTCTGATTCTCACGTCGAGGTAATCCACAGTCGCAAGTGACTGCAGTCCACGTGGCGTCGACCTTTCGTCGTGGTAATCCACAGGTGCACGAGGCTGCCGTCCGAGCACCTCCGACCCTCCGTCGTGATGATCCACCGAGCAGTAGCCAGCGGCAAGTGCACTTCCGCCCCCCTCTGTATCCCTGGGACGCTTGGACTCCAGCCCTCTGGCTGACCCTTAGGACTGGTCACTCCGGTGACCAATAGCTCTCTCCGGTAGGACCCTTTCACCCTCGGCCGCTTCTGGACTGACCCCCACAGGACTCCATAACTCAGCTCCGCAGGCGTGAACTCACAGACACGACTAACACAAATGCAGTAGCACCCTGGGATGGGCCGGCTCACTGCAGCAAATCCAGTTTGCGGTATCAGAACCCAGTTTCACGTACACGCCGGTACGCCAATACAAGCTAACAGCAAGTATACGAGTGTATAGACACTCTCGAGTGTGGACACTCGCGAATGTGACATTCATGAGGGTGGCACTCATGAGGGTGGCTGAATTAAGGTCTGGAAAAGACAAGAACGACTAATCACTAGGAGGTAAAACAGCCGCTGCTGCACTCTCCATTCAAGCCTCTTCCCCACACCTCGTTCACAAATAACTGATAGACGTACCCCAGACGTCATTAGAATGAGAACCCATAATTTGACTTGCTCACAGGTAATTGAATTTCTCCCACTTTCCCATTTCCAGAGTCATTACTCATCTCTCTGGATGATTGAGGAGACACTTAATTCAACTTTACCCTTTCCTCTCTCACGGAATAGTTTAGTCAGAAAAATGGCGTTCCCTCACTCACAAACGGTATTTACACGTTCAACCAAAGAATCGTAATAACATACCTCAGCAGACCGTGGCAGAAACAGACGGTGCTTACATCAGGAAGACCCCAGGCCCCTTCAATTGATGATAGCGCTCAAGGCAGACTTGCGCGTCTCCTGAGCCTAATGCAACCCCTTTCGCTAAACACGTCTGGCTTACTCACACAGCAAGCTTGGAATGCCCCTCTTGGCGCCCCAACGCCTAACGATCCATCGCCCCAGATCAAAATTAGCCAATTAGAAGAATCCGATTATACCACGTGGTGACGCCAAGCCCCACAAGATCACTCATGCTTCACTTGTGCGCTGCCTCTCTTGTCCACCTCCCAAAATCGAATCTCCATACCTTCTACCCCCCTGGTCAATCACTCCCCAGCAACAAGGGATAAGGTCTCGGCTTCTGTTACTAATTTTAGGTGCACCCAGTGCATTCCTAACATTCCAGACAGCTACGCTGCCTGTCTCGATCCTTATGTACAATTTCTCACCCTACCTTGTCGCTACCCTGCGACAACATCAGAAAAGGAGCAAATGATAAAAACCGGTAATTTTGCGAGAAAGTACAGTACATAGCACAGGGCATGTCCTGACTCAAAATAGACAACTACTCTGAGCATTTCATTTTTTTTTAATTTTACATGAGTCACTAATTACATATTCAAGATCCTGATCATTACGGGCCATCCCATGAAGCAGGCTATATGATCTAAATATGCCAAGTTTCAAGGATATGATGTCTGAAATCAACATATAGCAGTGAAAACCTGGAAACTGAGAACACTGAATTTGAAATTCTCATACCTCATCATGACAGCTGACAGTTGGTGTCTTCCACCCAAGTTCATATTCTAAGTTGAAGTTACTACAATGTGATATGAAAAACTTTTTTTTTCAACAATACATAATAAAAACAACTTTTTTAAATGTAACTGGATACTACTACCTAAATGGCCAAAAACACTTGTTGATGGGGGCCCTTCCTCTGAAGACCATGCTTTGCCTCACTCCATTATGAATTTTCTGCTACATTCCCATCTTGTCATTATCCTGTTTCTGCCTTACTACCACTGTCCTTCCTGCCGAGGTGGGAGCTAGGGGTTTTGTAGGCCTCACAGCCCACACCACTTGTAGGCAGCTCGGCCTCTCCAGCCGTCACTGTACCAAGGTGTGGAGTAGTTTCTGTTGACCATATTGTGTTGCTTATGACATTCTGCTGAGTCTGTCGCTGTGTGGAAGGTGTCCAAGTGTGTTCTATCTTTTATGGACGTCTGTCGTGAAGGCACGATCATAGCACAGACAGAACGGCGTCACCGTAAGGAGAGGCACTCCGATGGTGTTGAACATAGCAAGTTAATTATACTAAATCTTGATGAAAAGATAACATGTCATCCATGTCACATTTTCTGCCTGGAAAGCAAATGTTCAGTATTACACCAATATCTCGTAGGGATAAAAATTTATGTTCCTCCGACTGGTTTTTTGGGGGCGTGTTTTGCATGATTCTGACATTAAGAAGGGACGCAAATTACTAGTTATGCCACAAACGGTGGCGAGAGTTCCACAGCCAGGCAAAGATTATAGGTAACCCATAATGGGGGGGGGGGGGGGGGGGGGGGGGGGGGGGGGTGGACAGGTTGCCTAATTTGGGTAAACGTCCTAAACGTCGTAAAATGTATATAAACATCCCTAGGCACGTAACTCCATTGCAGGGTTCAAGTTGCAGAAGTATGCCATCATCGTGGCCGAGGTCTGAAACATCGTGGCTGAGGTCACGTGGCTAAGTTGCAACCTGTCCCCCCCATCGTAAAAACACAAGAAAAAAATCCTAAAGTGCGGGAAATCGGTAAAACATGCGCAAAGAACGGGTTAGCGGTTGCGCATGCGCGAGCTTCGTAATTGCGCCGATGAAGTAAACGATTGATCGAGGTAAACAAGTCCGGTAATATTTTGCTAATATATCAAAATTTTGATTTGCGCCAATTTGAAGCATCGGTATTGGATTCAGGGGACAAAATATCGCATAGAAAGCGTCAGTTCATTGCCCATCGCGAGATTGGTGTAATACTGAAATACAAGGTTTGTTAAAGCGAAGAATGGAGAGGATGTTTGTGAAAGAATGATGATGCGTGCCGCAGACAATGACGTCATTTTGATGGAACGTTCTTATATAGTACCAAATATGAAATATAAGATGCAATCCAGATCTGATAAATAGACTCAACGCCTGGGTTACTGCCTGTTGCAATACCAAAAAAAATCAACCACAATAATGATAAAGATAAGCTCAAACGGAGATAGCTGTCAGTTTTTGGTTCAGTACGAATAATTATATCTGTTGTCATCATTACTACTGCTGAATACCAGCAACAAAGACAGCTGAGCTTGAGCATTAAATTCTGCCAAACTCATTTCTCAATTCTAATTGCTGGCCGTTGCCTCGAAGCTTTCCCCCACTTAAATGCGTAAATGCGTCGAGGCTAATAGCAAGAAAATACCATTTCTAAATGCGTCGAGGCTAATAGCAAGGAAATACCATTTCTTTCCTCGCGCCACTTGAGCGGGCGGGAAGCCCGGCTTGAGCGGGCAGGAATCTTCTTCTCGAGAGTCCCCTCATAATCAACTCAAAAACAGTTCTGTGTTTCCTGTGTGTAAGGGCGCGTTTGTTTGGCCCAAAATCTCGAAAGAAATGCGAGGGATAGGCGTTGCCTTCGTTCCTCACTCAGAAGGACGCACTCGCCGTCAAGGCGGGGAGGTCATGGACATTAAGGCTCCTTAAGCCCTGCCTTAATAGCCAGACGGGCGAATGGG
>JAWQFJ010000435.1:123890-126390 GCA_034096865.1 Theodoxus fluviatilis
ATCACATCCACTACCAGCTGAGGCTGGCTCGCCGCTTTATCCATGACACCCCAGGCCTGAGACCTAGGGCAAAACAGGACCTCACCCTTCGTGTGACTGCAACAGACAGTTGTAGGGTGTATCTCTGGTCACTGGGGGATGAGGAGTGTCCACGTCCTTGGTCCAGCCTCTTCCCTCCAGTCTCCATCCGTCTCCATCTTCAACCACCAGAATGGTCGCTGCTTGGACGTCGTGGTCAGAAATTCTCTCTCCACTGCCGCAGGTCTGGAGAGACTGCAGGGAGGCCAGGCCAACCTCACAGCGGTCTCCAGGGCTTGTTTTGTCTACACAGCACCTGACAGCCCAGTAGTGGAGGGCGGGCTGGGCCAGGTCCACAGAGCCACACGTGCCAGCAAAGTGGAAGGGAGTGGTGTGAGAACGTCTGGGTTGAGGATGAGGACAGTTTAATAGAATCCCAATGTCTGTCAACAGCGTGCAGTCAGCACCACACCCGCCCGGCTCCAGCTGGAACTCTGGAGCTGTAAAACCATGGACAGGGGAAGGGTCAAAGGCCAGTAAACACAAATCCATGGACAGGGAAAGATCAAAGGCCAGTAAACACAAATCCATGGACAGGGAAAGGTCAAAGGCCAGTAAACACAAATCCTAGACAGGGAAAGGTCAAAGGCCAGTAAACACAAATCCTAGACAGGGAAAGGTCAAAGGCCAGTAAACACAAATCCTAGACAGGGAAAGGTCAAAGGCCACTAAGCAAACCTCTAAAAGACTTTTGTCTGGATGGGAAAGAAACTTCAGTTAGTGTAGACGTTGTGTCACTGGTGCATTTCATGTGTTCAAATATATGCATGCAAACAACATAAAAACACAAATATACATACAAACACACATGCACGTGTACATAAAAACACGCACACACACACACACACATGCACACCCACATGCACACACAGAAGCACACACACACACACACACACACACACACACACACATGCACACACACAAGCACACGCACACACACACACGTATAAAAAGATGAAACACAGACATAACCTCTAGGCACACACATACACACACATACCACAAGCACACGCACATACATGCATGCACACACACACACACACACACACACTCACCACAAGCACACACACACATGCACGCGCACACACACACACACACCCCAAACACTCACACTTACATGCATGCACACACACACCCCCCCCCAAGCACACACACATACATGCATGCACACATACACACACACACACCACAAGCACACACACACATATGCACGCATGCACACACACACACACACACACACTCATACTGAGAAACCCATTTGGCATATGATTTATTTAGCTGACATACAGCGTACAAAATTAAGCTGGCATCTGTGTCATAGCAGACTTTTCTCAAGTCAAGTTTTTCTTATTACCACACATTTCTCCACATGAGTGATCCTAGCCAAAGACACATTAACAGCAACACATGACTACTACACAACTGATCAAAATAATCCAATTCCAATTAACCCTTTGCATCACTGCACAATCAGCAGAATCAGAGATGGATGGATGGATGGATAGATGGATGGATGGATGGATGGATGGATGGATGATGAATGGATGGATGATGGATGGATGATGGATGGCATGGCATGGCATGGCATGGCATGGGATTGAATGGGAGGAAGGGAGGGAGAGAGGGAGGGAGTGAGGGAGGGAGGGAGAGAGGGAGGGAGAGAGGGAGGGAGTGAGGGAGGGAGAGAGGGAGGGAGAGAGGGAGGGAGGGAGGGAGGGAGAGAGGGAGGGAGGGAGGGAGGGAGGGAGGGAGGGAGGGAGGGAGGGAGGGAGGGAGGGAGGAGGGAGGGAGGGAGGGAGGGAGGAGGGAGAGAGGGAGAGAGGGAGGGTGGGAGGGAGGGAGGGAGGGAGGGCAGGAGGGAGAGAGGAAGAGAGGGAGGGAGGGAGGGAGGGAGGGAGGGAGGGAGGGAGGGAGGGAGGGAGGGAGGGAGGGAGGGAGGGCAGGAGGGAGAGAGGGAGGGAGGGAGGGAGGGCAGGAGGGAGGAGGGAGGGATGTTTACATCCTATCAGCCTTTGTAGGCTATGTAAAGCCATTGAGCCCCAAAATCACTACAATATTTTAAGAGTGAGCACAAGTCACGATGTCCCTAGTTATTCACCTCTTATGAATCATGTAGGGAGACACAGGGGGTCTATTCTCACCCTCAACCCATGGGGGTGCCGAATCTGAGACAACCTGTACTCTACTGGGCTACTGAGAACTGTTGAAAACTGCGGTTATTCACCGTTTCCTGAGATCACGTGATAAATCCATTGTTTGACCTACACCCCCCCCCCCACACACACACACATTTTCAGCACAGGAATGTTTTTCTCCCTGGAATTTAAGTACTGTATATTTCTCAACATGAGTCTGCTCGTCTCAAAAAAAGGCTGCCCGGGACCGCCACCCAGAAACTGCATGACAAATACACGTGTGCTGA
>JAWQFJ010000435.1:136390-138890 GCA_034096865.1 Theodoxus fluviatilis
ATGTTGGCATACTTGATGTAGCCTTCTTCCTCTGCAGAGGATTTCTGAAGGTTGTACAGCGAAAGTTTGACGACATCTCTCCTGGAAAAGAAAAGAAAAGAAACTTCTCATTCAAAAACTCCTAGCCTGAATCTGAATTGTACTTCAGCTTTTGAAAAGCTGCATGGTGATGTCTTTTAATCATTAAAATTTTAGCTTAGGCAAGAACAACAAAAGTTGCAGTTACATGGCAAAATAAAATATGGTTGGTACGTCGGGTTGAACTCTTTCATATTTATGTTTTTATGTTTATTTTTTTAGAGGAGGCCAGACTGAGCATAAAGCAAGTTTGTCTTTCACAGAAAAACATTTAAAGTGGAAATACTGGATTCCCTGAGTGCTCATACTCATAGGGCAGGGAAGATGGGACAGCATGCAGTCCGTTGTTTACCCTTTTAAAAAATATTTTAAAGCCATTATTCAACAAAAAGTTCAGGGATGGCAGAAAAAAAAGGATTGGTCAGATTACCATAACCACAACTATTATTTTCCTTTGCCCTTACTTGACTTGACTTGACTTGACTTTTACGACGTTTGAGGCCTTTTGTGAGGCCTGTTCGACGTTCCATGTGATAAACTAACTTTGCTGCAATGCGTGGCGGGCTAACTACTAGATCTATTGCATATTTTGGCATTCTGGTGTGTAGAGGGTGGGGAGATCTTTCCAGTGTTCGTCGAGTGCAACTTTGAAGTCATGGACTGAGGCAGCTGTGACAACTGCATCTGGTAGGTTATTCCAGGTTTTGATGATACGTTGTGAGAAGAAGTTCTTCCTGATGTTCAGCCGAAAGCTGTCTTTATGGAGTTTCAGCGAGTTTCCACGCAATTTAGTGTTGCTGGACAGCTTGAACGTTGGTTTCTGCACATCGTAGTAACCATGGAGGTATTTGTACACCTCTATCATATCTCCTCTCTTGCGTCTGTGCTCCAGGGTTGGGAGTTTGAGTGCTCGGAGTCTCTCTGGGTACGTCTTGTTTCTGAGTGATGACAGCAGTTTGGTTGCCCTACGCTGAACGTCCTCGATGTCACTGCATAGCGTTTTCATGTGTGGTTGCCAGACACAGTGGCCGTACTCCAATCTGGGTCTCACCAAGCTTTTGTACAGCAGGACGAAGGTCTGCTCTGTCAGATAGTCGAAAGACCGGCGGATGACTCCAATGACACGGTTTGCCTTCGATGTTGCATGTGCTACTTGGTCCTTGAAGGATAGTGTGCTGTCAATCATCACTCCGAGGTCCTTTTCTGCACCACTCTCCGCAAGCTGCAATCTCTGGGGTTTTCCATCAGCATCTTTACTGTTCATGAAGTATGTCGCTTGTGTCTTTTTGGACCCCATCTTCACAACACTGCATTTCTGCGGGTGGAACTTTAGAAGCCACTCTTCAGACCAGATCTGTAGTTTGTCAAGGTCAGTTTGTAAGTCCTGCGGTCCCCCCTCAACGTCACTCCTGGTGTACAGCTTGGTATCGTCTGCGAACATTTTGACTGGGCACTTTGTGATGGTGGGAAGGTCATTTATGAAGAGGACGAACATTATCGGCCCGATTACAGATCCTTGTGGGATCCCGCTGGTCACCTGCGCCTCCTGCGACTGTGTGCCGTTCACGACGACTTTTTGCTTCCTGTCTGTCAAAAAGTTTTCCAGCCACTTCAGTACCTTACCTCTGATGCCAAAGGCCTCCGTTTTCTTCAGTAGACGTCGGTGGGGCATAGAATCAAACGCTTTTTGATAGTCCATGTAGACAATATCCACCCCTCCTCCTTCGTCGAGAATGCTTGTCCACGTGTCCAACACCTCCAGAAGTTGCGTGACGCACGACCTCCCCGGGATGAAACCATGCTGTTCTTTGCTGATAAGCGAGTTGCTCTGTAAATGGCTCATTATTTTGTCTCTCACCAGCTTTTCCATAACCTTGCAGAGGATGCATGTCAAGCTTACAGGTCGATAGTTGCTGGCTGTTGTCTTGCTTCCCTTTTTGTGGATGGGGGTGACTAGGGCTTGCTTCCACTCATCTGGTAATTTCCCCATGTCAAGTGAGAGCCTGAAAAGGTGAGCAATAGGGTCGGCCAACTCCTCGGCAGCCTCGGACAAGATGTATGGTGTGATACCGTCGGGACCTGGTGCTTTACTGGTGTGTAGGCCCTTAAGTCGTTTCTTCACTTCTTCCCTAGAAATATCCAAGTCTGTCAGCTCTTCCGTGAAACTGTATTCTGGTGGTCTGGGTAGTGGGCCTTCATCCTCGGTTGTAAAAACACTTTGAAAGAACTGGTTCAGGACCTCATTAAAGGCTACTATTGTAGCCTTTAAGGATAAAGGTTGAGTACCTTTAAGGGCATGACTGGTTTCAGCATGGATGAGTTGTTTGGAGCGAGTGATTCCCGGAAAGCAAGTGTGAGACCGAGCAAAGTTTACAGAACAAAAGGAGTTAGGTTGGTGAATGCGGTGAGCTTGTAGACTTTA
>JAWQFJ010000436.1:0-2500 GCA_034096865.1 Theodoxus fluviatilis
CAGACTGTCCGCACATATGACCTGTCTGTATGCTTTTGTCAGGATGCCATCAAAAAATGGTAGCTCAGATGAGGACGGAAGGATCGGGAGGTAAAGTAATCTGTTTCACCCAGATTGGGGTGACAAGTAGCAAAGTGAAACCACTATGTTTTTGTTGATTCAGTTTGTTTGAGTGACATCATCACAGCTGTCAACAGTGCTTTGAATCATTCATTCTTTTTTAACCTCTTTTCTGAAAAGTGACTTTCCACCTTGACTTCCCTCTGTGGGTCGAGGGTCGGCATAGACCCACCACGTCTCCCTGTGTGATTCGTAAAGTGGCAAATAACTAGGGATATCGGGACTTGAATTAGTTCTGCTTACTCCACCAGTTCTCCTGATTGTGATCTGTGGCTTTACATAGCCTACAAAGGCTGATAGGCTGGGAAAAACTCTGTTATAATGATCATAATTATTCACCTTAAAATGAGAATTTTGCATAATTTATTTTGCCATATTCATTTTGGTATTGGCTTAAAGCACAGAATTCCCTACAGGCAGTAGCCGCCAGAAGCCCACCTCTCAACCAGAAGCCATGGTGATATAGCTTCTGGGGCCTGCTCCTGTAGCTTGACCATGGTCAGCCTAAAGCAGTGCTGGGCAGCGCCTTTGAAAGTCTGATGCAGATGGGAATTTCTCCCTCATGTTGAATGTCTGATGCAGATGCAGGGGTGGCCAAAGTTTACCAGCCTGCAAAATTGTTTACTAGCCAGCCCTCCATACACAAATGAGTCTGAAGTGAATGCACAAAGTTTCAAAATAGGCTTACTCAGAACGTCTTTAAAAAAAAGAAGTAATGTAGCATGTAATTGTGCATGGATTAAAATCAACCAGTGTTAAAATCTGACAAGAAAAAAGAAATAAAACTAAGCTTTGAAATAATATCAACAAAACAAGATCGGGAATTAGAACTGATTTGAAAATGGTAAATTTACACGAACAAAAACAGAGTCCGGCTTAAAATCTCACTAGCTAGAAGAGTATAGACTGTACAGTAGTCATCAAAACATGATCCAGCATCATCCGTTTTCTGCAAGGACTGGGTGCCAGGTCTCAGGAGGTCAGTAGAGAAGTTAGGGAGCTGCAAGGGGTGGCTGAATCCACATCCCTATGGATCTGGCCGACAAGAAGCAGAATGACTCACTGTGGCCGATATGGCTGCTTGGTGCCGCCCCTGGCTGAGCCACTGGAGTAGGCCCCGAAAGCTCCACAGCCAAGGCTTCCAGCTGACGCTGGGGGCATCGAGCAGCTGCAGTCGTATGTAGTTCTCTGCAGTTCTTTTGCTAGCCCTTCAGGCAAGCAACTCTGCAGTTTTGCCTAAGCCTGAGGACATTTTTACTCGCCTGGGACAAGCAGGCAAGTGGATTTGAACGTTGGAAACTTTTCATGATGAGAATGTTATCCCCAAAACTTCTCCCCTGTGTGGGTTTTATGCAACCCACGGCCCTGATGTCTAGTTTTCTCAGCATGAATATTACACAGGTCTGTAAACACTTATTCCTAACTCTTCTCTGTACAGGATTCCCACAGTAATTAAAAACAGGGAACAGTTTTAAAAATTGCAAACCATTTTTCAAGGGCCTTGAAAAGTTGTGAAATTTTAGCCTGGCTAATTCAAGAAAAGACATTTAAAAAGTTTTGAAATTTATGCATGAGCAGAAGTTTTTTTTTCAGCCTTGCTTATCAGCATGCAAACGATCACTTCCTGTTACATGGCTGGAGATGCAAAGCCGGTGTTCTGCTGTCCGTTACTATGAACGGGAGAAGCCTGATTCCCTTTGCAGTGCGAAACAATTGAATTTTCTCAGATTTATGCAAGAAAATGTTAAATTTGTCAAAAAGTAATGGAAAAGTTTTGAAATTTGTTTATTGGAAATATGCAGGAATCCTGCCCGTACTTTGCCAACTTGGTCATGTTCAATTGTTGCTGCTTCTCCTGGGTCAAAACCTTTGGTGAGTTTGGGGTGAAAATGGACCCGGTATGTTTCCACACATGGTTTGTAAAATGCACATGACTTAGGGAATGGATACTTGGTTTGGTTTTACTCTAAGTCTAATCAAAACTAGTATTCATGTAGCCTTGAATAACCTATAAAAGTTGACAGTCTGCAAGTTTTAACATACAAAGCTGAAGCCATGCAAGGGACAGACAAGAAAAAAAAAGCAGGACCACAGACTGGGATGGAACTCTCAACCTTTTGGTTAGCACCAGAAATGCTGTACCAGCTGAGCTACCATGGTCTGCATTGTCTTCTACTGCACACACTGCCCTGCATCAGGCCCCCAGTGGGTTAGAGGTCAGAATAGATCCACAATGTCTCCCTAAGAGATTCGTAAGAGGATATAACTAGGGACATTGTGACTTGATTTTTGTTTAAACTATTCTAGTGATTTTTATGCTCAATGGCCTTGCATAGCCTACAAAGGCTGATAAGTAGTAAACGCAAACCATCCGTCCGTC
>JAWQFJ010000436.1:7500-23325 GCA_034096865.1 Theodoxus fluviatilis
AAGTGGAATTACTTCCCTTTGAGAGACAGTTTTTCTATTCCTTTCCAACCATGAAAAGAGCACTCAAAACCCAGCTTTTTCAGGCTCTTCCCTTTGTAACTGCACAAAACATGACCTGTCTGGCCCCTGACTCTTGTGGATTGTGTGTCAGTGCATTTGTTTGTGTCTGCATGCAGTGTGTGGGGGGGTGTGTGTGTGTGTGTGTGTGGTGTGTGTGTGTGTGTGTGTGCGTGTGTGGTGTGTGTGTGTGGTGTGTGTGGTGTGTGCTGTGTGTGTATGTGTGGTGTGCGTATGTGTGGGTGTGTGTGTGTGTGTGTGTGTGGTGTGTATGTTTGTGTGTGTGTGTATGTGTGCATGCCGCCATCATCATCATCACCATTCCACTTCTCCGCAGCATCATCTAATGGTTTGAGGAGGGGAGGGGTGGGGTGGGGAAGGTAGGGGATTGAGTGAATGTCTAACAGTTGGTGTGTCTGGAGATAACTGTTGTTGTTGTTGTTGTTGTTGTTGTTGTTTTTGGTATGAAATTTACTCTTCTGCAAAATCGAAAAGAAAGGATTTGATGTTTGGTGTGTGCGTGAGAGAGAGAGAGAGAGAGAGAGAGAGAGAGAGAGAGAGAGAGAGAGAGAGAGAGAGAGAGAGGGGAAGAGGAGTGTGTGTAATCAACATAAGTATACATACAATAGGTTGGACTGTTCAAAGTTTGCCCCTCTTACTATTGAATTTATCTATTTTCATATTCATAAAGGCCAAATATAATTCTATTTCTTTTATGGTCTTGACATCATTTCTCCAGTCACTGAAACCTGGCTTCATTTCATTCTGTGTCAATAGTATACATGTCTATGTTTTCTCATCAAAACTATGATTGACTGATGTGATGTTTCCGTGCAGGTGTCGGATGGCACGGGACAGCGCAGCATGGCACTGCGCAAGACCAGCAGCATGAGTGTGACGCAGGTGAAGTGGTCCCCGGACTGCCAGAAGGTCTTCTCTGCCGCTCCTGTCCCCCAGTTCAGGTAGGCCTGGCTTTCCCTCAGCTTTCTCATGGAGAGCTTCCACTGTCTGACACTATCTCATTTTCCCTCCCTTTTTTCTTTCTTCTCCACCCCCCACCCCCACCCCATCCACCCCCACCCCAAGCATGCAGGTTGCTGATGAAAACCTCTTTTTAAACTCATTTATTGTCATTAAGCTTGCACCTTCCTTTTAAGCCAAAAAAAGGGTTGTTATGGTAACTTGACCAACTCTATACTTTTTTCGGCATTTGTGCCAAAAACCAAAAAAATGTAAACGATGAACTACATGCTGTCAATCTTCCCTGCTCCATAAGCACTAGGGAGTCCACTGTGAAATGAAATAAACTATTCAGTGAAAGAGAAAATTTATGTTAAGATGAATCTATTATATACATGTATTTCTTTCAACATATGCACACACACACACACATGCATGTGCGCGCGCGCACACACACACACACATACACACACACATATATATATATACACACACACACACACATATACACACACACACACACACATATACAGGGTGCGGCAAAATTAGTGTTACATAACTTTTGTGCTTCACGCAGCAGTGATTTGCGCATGATGACTGTGCATGCATGTGCCCCCACACAGGCACAGGCACAGGTACAGGTACACATCCCAGTCACAGTTTGAAGCCAAAACTGAGAATCAGCTGCAGCATAGTTGCCATGCAGCAGGCGAAACGTGAACTTGTTGCTGAGCACCTCCGCGCGGGAGAGTCAACAGCCCAGATCTGTGCAGCTCTGTGTGTTTGCAGAATGCAGATCAAACGAGTCAGGGACATGCTGGCAGAGCGTGGCAATGTTGAGCGGAAGGCAGGACAAGGAAGGAAGCGGGAGAAGAGAACGGAAGAGGTGGTGGGGGCTGTGAAGGCTATGGTTGAAGTCCATCCCCGGCAGTCCATCAGGAAGCTGACGAAGCAGTTTGGCATGCATGAGCACACCATGCGTCACGTGATGAGAGATGACCTGCACATGAAGTCGAGGGCAGTGGTCACCAAGAACAGGGTCACTGAGGCGCAGAAGATCACGAGAGTAGACCATGCCAGGATGATTCTGAACTGAATTAAGAAGCCAGAAAATGCCAAGAAGGTGCTCATTTTCTCTGACGAAAAGCTGCTCTGTGTTTGGATCCAGTTCTGAATCGTCTCAACTCCAGATACATCTCAGCTGAGCGAGTGGAGGATGTGCCACCCCGCACCAAGTTCATCCCAGCAACCAAGTATCCTCAGAAGGTCATGATGCTGGGGGGCATGAACAGTGATGGAAAAAAATGCTCCCCGATCTTCATCAACAGCAGCAAGAGGATCAATGCGGAGCACTACTGTCAGTTGCTGAGTGAGCATGTAATTCCCTGGATCAGGGCCACGTATACGAAGGACACCTGCACATACTGCCAAGAAAATGCAACAGCTGCTGGGGAAGGAACTCTGCAGCCTCTGGCCCAAGGACATGTGGCCGCCATCGTCTCCAGACCTCAGTCCGCTCGTCTATTTCATATCGGAGCGTGTGGAGTCCGAGGCCTGTGCAAGTGGCCACCCGAATGTGAACAGCCTGCGAGCAGCAGTCACGACGCAGTGGGCGGCTTTGTCTGAAGACTATGTCCGAGCAGCATGCAGCTCCTTCCGGAAGTGCCTGGAGGCAGTTGTGAAGGCTGGTGGTGACTACATTGAATAAACTGATGCTTGCTTGTCTGAACTGTTGTATGTTGTCGAACAATACGTTTAATGTGTGTGAGAAATCCATCATTTTAAAAATGTCATACTCTTGCGTAACGCTAATTTTGCCGCACCTTGTACACACACACACACACACACACACACACACACACACACACACACTCACACACACACATGTGTGCAGTCTCAATCTGGCCTTAAAACAATAATAATAAAGGTTAGACCTACCTCCTTGTTTTTCCTTGTTACCCAAACCAAACTTTTTGGTGGGGAGGTTTTGTCTTCCTGCCAATCAATTTTTTATGTGAAACTGGAGAGGAAGGAAGCAAAGCTTTTTAGGTTTCTCTCTCTTCTCTCCCCCCCCCCCCAAAAAAACTATATGGAACAAATCTACAAGAGTTAAATGGAAAGTAGTTGAGAAACATGTGCTTCATTCATTGCTTAACCCTCTTCAACCCAGAATTCCTGCTATGGGCTGAAAAATTGGCCCCTCTCTCCCCAATATGTCCTGCACAAAACCCTTCATACACTGTAAGAGGGATTTAAGAGCCTGTATATTTTAACCCTTACCATTTCGTCATAATGAGGACTGATTGCATAACCCACTCTGAGGGGAAAGGTTCATGACCTTTACCCCCAGCCACTTGTATGGGCATGCACAAACCCTTCCTCCATAGTGAAAGCAAACAATCTGCTTCAAAACCAATCACAACAGGGAGAACATTAGACAATCTTTATCTATCATGCATGAGGCTTCAGGTTGGCTTTGAACTCATCTGCTGGGCTATTGATAGCCTCTTATGGTCCAGTAAGCTAAGGTGTTGGACTTTGCAGCAAGGGGCTGCGCTGTGGTTCAATCCCAGGGGCGGGAGAGATGGGAAAAAAGTTAACAACAAATTCAAGTTGATCAAAGAAAGAGTTGCTGCTACCCTGTCTTATCACTTTAGTCTGGTATGAATGAGTGAATGATTGTGCATTAATGTATAGGTGAACATCTTTGATGCACCTGTTGACTAAACATTTAGACGTGCCAAAAAGAATGAAAGCTGTGATGTCTATGGGATCTTCCCAGTATCAATGTTGTGTATTCTTCTTCAGATACAGAGTAGTTTGATGTACAGACAGTCAGGCACTTGACACACTTTATACACAACACTTTGTTTGTCTTTGCATGCTTCTTTCTCCAACCAGACTTGTCCATTTCATAACAAAGAGAGCAAACATAACATAACTTATACTTTACTAGCCGCTTCGCGGCCAGGCAATGCGCAAAGCGTCAAAGCCACATACAAAGCCAAATTCTTCAGCCGCCATTTTGTTATTCGCATTACGTAACCATAACCAAAAATGTGTTCACATATCTTCATCATTTGACTTTACCTACCCATACACCAAATTTCGCTCAAATCGGAGCACTTTAAGTTTTCGGCGGCCATCTTGTTTGTGTCCACTTCCGGTTACCATGGCGACACCTTTTTTTTTAACCCCACCATGACCTGACCCCGGCCCACATCTAACCCCATACCAAGTTTTAAGTCGATGGGAACTCCTGTGTCTCAGGCAGCTTAGCCGCCTTCGACACAGTCGTCCAAATTCTTCAGTTGCCATTTTGTTTTTCTCGTTACGTAACCATGATAACCATAAATTTAGTTCACAGATCTTCATCATCTGACTTGACCTACCCACACACCAAATTTCGGTCAAATCGGAGAACTTTGAGTTTTCGGCGGCCATCTTGTTTGTGCCCACTTCCGGTTACCATGGCGACACCTTTTTTTTAAACCCACCATGACCTGACACCGGCCCACATCTAACCCCATACCAAGTTTTAAGTCGATGGGAACTCCTGTGTCTCAGGCGGCTTCGCCGCCTTCGACACAGTCGTCCATTGTTTACTCTGCCGCCATTTTGTTTTTCCTCGTGACGTAACCATGGTAACCGAAAAATGTGTTCACAGATCTTCATCATTTGACTTTACCAACCCACACACCAAATTTCGGTCAAATCGGAGCACTTTGAGTTTTCGGCGGCCATCTTGTTTGTGCCCACTTCCGGTTACCATGGCAACGCCATTTTTTTTAACCCCACCATGACCTGACCCTGGCCCACATCTAACTAACCCCATTCCAAGTTTTAAGTTGATGGGAACTCCTGTGTCTCAGGCGGCTTCGCCGCCTTCGACACAGTCGTCCATTGTTTCTTCAGCCGCCATCTTGTTTTTCTTGTCACGTAACCATGACAACCAAATTTTTTTTCCACACATCTTCATCATTCGACTGTACCTACTCACAAACCAAATTTCGGTCAAATCGGAGCACTTTGAGTTTTTGGCCGCCATCTTGTTTGTGCCCACTTCCGGTTGCCATGGCAACACCATTTTTTTAACCCCACGTTGACCTGACCCTGGTCCACACCTAACCCCATACCAAGTTTCAAGTGGATCGGAATAAAACTGTGGAAACGTATGAGTGTCACACACACACACACACAGACAGACACACACACAGACACACACACAGCGAAAATATATATACAGATTTGGAAAGACTTCCATACACTTGCCACACTAGTGGACTCGTCCGAGGAGAGGGGTGTGAGAAAGACAGCCAAGCTGGCGGGGGCCATACAAGCTAGCAAGCAACAGCAGCTGACTGGCAAGCAATCTTGGTTGGTTAATTCTCAGTGCAGTGATTCACTCATAAAACGAGAAAATAAATTGACAGTTTGAAAGAGAAAAAACTCACAAAAATTCAGCCAATCAGATGTTGTGTTCCGCCAGTTTGTGTTTCACGTCAGCTTGACTGTTTTACTCTCACCCCTCTCCTTGGAGTCCACTGGTGTGGCTCATTTATGAAAGCCTTTCCCTTTATTCATCCCAGAAAGGAAATGAAAGTTACAAAATGACAGGTAGAATAATAACTAATGATATACCAACAACAGAATCATTAAACATCACAGGACGTTTCAATCAAGCCCGAGTGTCAAGGGCTGTTCCGTCTTGTACATTTCCCTCAGTCTCGTCATTAGTTGTCTTTTACACAGTCATCCTGTGTTTCGGGGTGAGTTAGTCCTTTTTGTGGTCAATGATCTTACATAGTCCATAAAGGATGATAGGTCAGTCATCGTTGTCTTCATCATTGTCATTGATCCAGGGTATTGCTTCTGATCCTGCCCCACTAAAAATACAGAGTCCCACACTGCTCGGTTCTGGGTCCTCTGCTGTTTCTATTGTACACCCAACCACTTCCCAACGTAATTGACAGTCATTCATTCTCTCACAGTGAATTTGCTGATGACACACAACTTTACAACTCCACTCATCCCAGTCAAATCCAACCTCTTCTCTCTGCAAGTGAACTTTGTATTTCTGATGTGAAACAGTGGATGACCCAGAACAAACTCAAACTTATGATTCAAAGACCGAAGCTCTCCTGGTTGGCGGTAGAGGCAAATTCGATCAGGCCCTGAAACTAACCATAGGTCAGAGTGAGATAGAATTCTTAAAGTCTGTTAGGAACTTAGGTGTCATGTTCGATGATGATCTTTCTATGAGAGTTCATGTGAACAAAGTTTGCCAGTTAGGTTACTACGAGTTAAGGAAAATTAGCACTATTCGTCACTATCTTTCACAACAGGCCACTCAAACCCTTGTCACTTCCTTTATTCTGTCCCGTCTTGATTATGGAAATTCTCTTCGTGCAAGCATTCCTGACACTCTGCTAAACAAACTGCAAAAAGGCCAAAACACTGCTGATAGATTAGTTTTTAGATGTCCCAAGAGAACTCCCACATCCAAATTCCTTCGTGCACTGCATTGGCTCCCCGTTGCTCAGAGGATAGAGTATAAGCTATCCACTATGTGTTTCAGCTTCTTCAATCAAACTGCACCACACGCACTCAAAGAAATTCTCACTGTCTACACCCCCGCTAGAAATAACCGTTCAGCTGCAGACATCAAAACGTTAAATGTCCCCCATCTCAAAAAGAAAACCCAAGGACAGCGAGCTTTTTCTTACATCGGCCCTGTATCGTGGAATAGCCTACCTTTCCCTGTCTGTCACTCTGATTCCATGTCCCAGTTCAAAATCTCCCTTAAGACACACCTGTTCCGGTCAGTCTTTTCTGACGAGCAGTGAGGTGCTTCACAAGGCTTCTTATGTTTTGTTTATTGTCTGTTATGTTAATTAATTGTATTGTATTTAACTCTTCTTTTAATTCAACTGTACAGTGTGCGAGTGTTGGAATGCTTTGTATGACTGTGGACTTTTCATTGTAAACACCATGAGCTTGCCTATTAGGGAAGGTATGTGCGTATAAATAATCTGTTTTTTATTTTTTTAATTTTATTATTATTATTATTATTATTATTATTATTATTATTATTATTATTATTATTATTATTATTATTATTATTATTATTATTATTCTGTTTTTAGATACAAAGGACTGGATGATTCTTGGCATACTATCATCTTGCATGAGGAATGGTCCCAAGACTGAATGCAGCAAGTGGAAGCACCAGAATGACCGTATCAAGCCACGTTCCAGCTACTGTCTGCTGACTCTCCCAGTCTGTAAAGATGCTTTCCTCTTTATTCTTGGGTAAGTATTCTTACTTACTTAATTATTCCATTGGATTCCTTGTGGAACATAGGGCCTCAGCAAGTCCTCCAGTGTACTCGGTTCTGAGCATCTTTCTTCAGCTCTCCCCATGAAAGGTTGCAGTTCTTCATAAGTATTCTGTTCATCATTATTAAAGTAGTGTATAGTTAGCATAAAGTGTACCCAAGCCCCATAGATTGTTGTCCTTTGATTTTGTGTTATTAAGAAATCCAGTGTAAATACATCAATTTCAAAATTTTAATGTATATTATCATGGTTTGTTGCAGTATCAGCCAAGATAAACTGACAAAGCTCCACAAGCACTATCAGGTCGAGGGGCTGGCACCAGTTCGAAGGAAGACCAACGGACGCCAGAACAACACCCGGAGCCTGAAAGTGGAGGATACCAGCAATGTGAAGCGCTTCATCGTCAACTATGCTGAGGCCCATGCCGTCAGCTTGCCGGGGCGCATCCCTGGCTTCAAGAGGGATGACATCCGACTCCTGCCATCGTCATCCCCCAAGAGCAAGATCTTTCGCCTGTATACAGAACATGCAGTTGCAGCAGGTCATCGTGTTGTTGGAGAGACTTCCTTCCGCAGCCTCTGGAAAGCACTTTGTCCATTCATCGTGGTTGCCAAGCCGATGACGGACCTGTGCTGGAAGTGCCAAAAGAACAATGTCCATATATACAGGAGTGCAAACGCTACCATTGAAGAGAAGCATGAGGTTCTGCAGGAGCAGCAAAGACACATCAGTCAGGTGGAAGCTGAACGTGACCTATACAGGGATATGACGGCTGCTGCAAAGACCACTGCGGAACAGCAGAATCTTCAGAGGCTCCAGCAAACTACGGCAAACTCGAGGCAGATGGCGATGCATTACAGCTTTGATTTTGCCCAGCAAGTCCACTACCCCAGTGATGCTGCGCAGCCCGGACCCATGTACTTCCTCACACCACGGAAGTGTGGAATCTTTGGAGTCCACTGTGAGGTGGGTGTCACAACAGGTGAACTTCCTTATTGATGAAGCAGTCAGCACCAGCAAGGGCAGTAATGCAGTGATAAGTTACCTACACTTCTTCTTTGAGCATTACGGGCTTGGCGAGACATCGGTTCACCTCCATTGTGACAACTGTTCTGGCCAAAACAAGAACAGGTGGGTTTTGTTCTACTTTGCTTGGCGTGTCCAGAAGGGGCTCCACAGTAATGTCACCATCAACTTCATGCCACCTGGACATACGAAATTCGCTCCAGATTGGTGCTTCGGTCTGCTGAAGCGATGCTACCGACGCTCTCATGTGTCATGCCTGGGTGACTTACAGGATGTTGTGAAGGAGAGTACTGCAGTGTCTGGTGTGAACATCGCTCAGCTGGTGGGGAAGGAAGACGGCACAGTCATTGTGCCAACGGACAACTGGCAGTCCTTCTTCGAGAAGGCTTACAAGCCGCTGAAGAACATCAAGCCTGTCGGACACTTCCGCTTCAGCGACCAACTCCCTGGCAAGATCTTTTTCAAGACCGCCATTGCTGACGCTGAACAGGAGATGATGCTCGCTGTCCCCAACCAATTTGTCTGCCTGCGTGACATGCCGGACATCATTCCTGCTCCAGGACTATCGAGAGAGAGACAGAAATACCTCTTTCAATGCATCAGAGAGTATGTGCGTGATGCCAAACGTGACCTTGTGTGTCCCCGACCACAGGACTGATGTGGAGCTGAAGGGTTGTGATGTGGAGGTGAAGGGGTTGTGATTTGAGCTGTGGAGGTGGAGGGTTTGTGTTTTGAGCTGTGGAGGTGAAGGGTTGTGATTTGAGTTGTGGAGGTGAAGGGTTGTGATTTGAGTTGTGGAGGTGGAGGGTTTGTGTTTTGAGTTGTGGAGGTGAAGGGTTGTGTTTTGAGTTGTGGAGGTGAAGGGTTGTGATTTGAGCTGTGGAGGTGGAGGGTTTGTGTTTTGAGTTGTGGAGGTGAAGGGTTGTGATTTGAGTTGTGGAGGTGAAGAGTTGTGATTAGAGCTGTGGAGGGTTTGTGTTTTGAGTTGTGGAGGTGGAGGGTTGTGATTTGAGCTGTGGAGGTGAAGGGTTGTGATTTGAGCTGTGGAGGTGGAGGGTTTGTGTTTTGAGTTGTGGAGGTGGAGGGTTGTGATTTGAGTTGTGGAGGTGAAGGGTTGTGATTTGAGTTGTGGAGGTGAAGGGTTGTGATTTGAGTTGTGGAGGTGGAGGGTTTGTGTTTTGAGTTGTGGAGGTGAAGGGGTTGTGATTTTGAGCTGTGGAGGTGAAGGTGTTGTGATTTGAGCCGTGAAGGTGAAGGGGTTATGATTTGAGCTGTGGAGGTGGAGGGTTGTGATTTGAGTTGTGGAGGTGGAGGGTTGTGATTTGAGCTGTGGAGGTGAAGGGTTGTGATTTGAGTTGTGGAGGTGAAGGGTTTGTGTTTTGAGTTGTGGAGGTGGAGGGTTGTGATTTGAGTTGTGGAGGTGAAGGGTTGTGATTTGAGCTGTGGAAGTGAAGGGTTGTGCTTTGAGTTGTGGAGGTGGAGGGTTGTGATTTGAGTTGTGGAGGTGAAGGGTTGTGATTTGAGTTGTGGAGGTGAAGGGTTGTGATTTGAGTTGTGGAGGTGGAGGGTTTGTGTTTTGAGTTGTGGAGGTGAAGGGGTTGTGATTTGAGCTGTGGAGGTGAAGGGTTGTGATTTGAGTTGTGGAGGTGGAGGGTTTGTGATTTTGAGTTGTGGAGGTGAAGGGGTTGTGATTTGAGCTGTGAAGGGGTTGTGATTTGAGCTGTGGAAGTGAAGGGGTTGTGATTTGAGTTGTGGAGGTGAAGGGTTGTGATTTGAGTTGTGGAGGTGAAGGGTTTGTGTTTTGAGTTGTGGAGGTGGAGGGTTGTGATTTGAGTTGTGGAGGTGAAGGGTTGTGATTTGAGCTGTGGAGGTGAAGGGGTTGTGATTTGAGTTGTGGAGGTGAAGGGTTGTGATTTGAGTTGTGGAGGTGGAGGGTTGTGATTTGAGTTGTGGAGGTGGAGGGTTGTGATTTGAGTTGTGGAGGTGGAGGGTTGTGATTTGAGTTGTGGAGGTGGAGGGTTGTGATTTGAGTTGTGGAGGTGAAGGGTTGTGATTTGAGCCGTGGAGGTGAAGGGGTTGTGATTTGAGTTGTGGAGGTGAAGGGTTGTGATTTGAGTTGTGGAGGTGGAGGGTTTGTGTTTTGAGTTGTGGAGGTGGAGGGTTGTGATTTGAATTGTGGAGGTGGAGGGTTGTGATTTGAGCCGTGGAGGTGGAGGGTTGTGTTTTGAGTTGTGGAGGTGAAGGGTTGTGATTTGAGCCATGGAGGTGGAGGGCTGTGTTTTGAGTTGTGGAGGTGAAGGGTTGTGATTTGAGCCGTGGAGGTGGAGGGTTTGTGTTTTGAGTTGTGGAGGTGGAGGGTTGTGATTTGAGCCGTGAAGGTGGAGGGTTTGTGTTTTGAGTTGTGGAGGTGAAGGGTTGTGATTTGAGCTGTGGAGGTGGAGGGTTGTGTTTTGAGTTGTGGAGGTGAAGGGTTGTGATTTGAGCCGTGGAGGTGGAGGGTTTGTGTTTTGAGTTGTGGAGGTGGAGGGTTGTGATTTGAGCCGTGGAGGTGGAGGGTTTGTGTTTTGAGTTGTGGAGGTGAAGGGTTGTGATTTGAGCCGTGGAGGTGGAGGGTTTGTGTTTTGAGTTGTGGAGGTGGAGGGTTGTGATTTGAGCCGTGGAGGTGGAGGGTTTGTGTTTTGAGTTGTGGAGGTGGAGGGTTGTGATTTGAGCCCTGGAGGTGGAGGGTTTGTGTTTTGAGTTGTGGAGGTGAAGGGTTTGTGTTTTGAGTTGTGGAGGTGGAGGGTTGTGATTTGAGCCGTGGAGGTGGAGGGTTTGTGTTTTGAGTTGTGGAGGTGGAGGGTTGTGATTTGAGCTGTGGAGGTGGAGGGTTTGTGTTTTGAGTTGTGGAGGTGAAGGGTTTGTGTTTTGAGTTGTGGAGGTGAAGGGTTGTGATTTGAGTTGTGGAGGTGGAGGGTTTGTGTTTTGAGTTGTGGAGGTGAAGGGTTGTGATTTGAGCTGTGGAGGTGGAGGGTTTGTGTTTTGAGTTGTGGAGGTGGAGGGTTGTGATTTGAGCCGTGGAGGTGGAGGGTTTGTGTTTTGAGTTGTGGAGGTGGAGGGTTGTGATTTGAGCCGTGGAGGTGGACGGTTTGTGTTTTGAGTTGTGGAGGTGGAGGGTTGTGATTTGAGTTGTGGAAGTGAAGGGGTTGGGATTTGAGCTGTGGAGGTGAAGGGTTTGTGATTTGAGTTGTGGAGGTGAAGGGTTGTGATTTGAGTTGTGGAGGTGGAGGGTTTGTGATTTGAGTTGTGGAGGTGAAGGGTTTGTGATTTGAGTTGTGGAGGTGAAGGGTTGTGATTTGAGTTGTGGAGGTGAAGGGTTGTGATTTGAGTTGTGGAGGTGAAGGGTTTGTGATTTGAGTTGTGGAGGTGAAGGGTTTGTGATTTGAGTTGTGGAGGTGAAGGGGTTGTGATTTGAGCCGTGAAGGTGAAGGGGTTATGATTTGAGCTGTGGAGGTGAAGGGTTGTGATTTGAGTTGTGGAGGTGGAGGGTTTGTGATTTGAGTTGTGGAGGTGAAGGGTTGTGATTTGAGTTGTGGAGGTGGAGGGTTGTGATTTGAGTTGTGGAGGTGGAGGGTTGTGATTTGAGTTGTGGAGGTGGAGGGTTGTGATTTGAGCTGTGGAGGTGAAGGGTTGTGATTTGAGTTGTGGAGGTGGAGGGTTTGTGTTTTGAGTTGTGGAGGTGGAGGGTTGTGATTTGAGTTGTGGAGGTGAAGGGTTGTGATTTGAGCTGTGGAGGTGAAGGGTTGTGATTTGAGTTGTGGAGGTGAAGGGGTTGTGATTTGAGTTGTGGAGGTGAAGGGTTGTGATTTGAGTTGTGGAGGTGGAGGGTTTGTGTTTTGAGTTGTGGAGGTGGAGGATTGTGATTTGAGCTGTGGAGGTGGAGGGTTGTGATTTGAGTTGTGGAGGTGGAGGGTTTGTGATTTTGAGTTGTGGAGGTGAAGGGGTTGTGATTTGAGCTGTGAAGGGGTTGTGATTTGAGCTGTGGAGGTGAAGGGGTTGTGATTTGAGTTGTGGAGGTGAAGGGTTTGTGTTTTGAGTTGTGGAGGTGGAGGGTTGTGATTTGAGCTGTGGAGGATGAAGGGTTGTGATTTGAGTTGTGGAGGTGAAGGGTTTGTGTTTTGAGTTGTGGAGGTGAAGGGTTGTGATTTGAGTTGTGGAGGTGAAGGGTTGTGATTTGAGCTGTGGAGGTGGAGGGTTTGTGTTTTGAGTTGTGGAGGTGGAGGGTTGTGATTTGAGTTGTGGAGGTGGAGGTTAGTTGTAATTATACATTGTCAATTGCAATGCTCTTGAAAAGAATGTCTAAATAATGATACATGTTTGTAAGACCATTATGTCTGTATCATGCTAGATTCATAAGTTTTGTGCCCAAAATAATTATGGATTGTGGTCAAGGGGGAGACAACTCATACTTTTTTTCTTCACTCCCTTGCATGAGAATAATAGAGTGTAGGAGTGCTGTAGATAAAATGTCAGGGGGATTGGGAGGGGAATTGGTGTTGTGGGCCTGTTTGTTTTAATAAATTCTGAGCTATTCTAGTATTTCTTTTTTATGCATATTATCTGAGCCTCACAGGAAAGATTATTGTTTTCTATGTGAGAGAAATAATAATCTATACTGGTTAGTTGTAATTATACATTGTCAATTGCAATGCTCTTGAAAAGAATGGCAGCAAATAAAACACCAGTGGCTAACAAAATTTTCGGTTTTTGCTTTTTCGGCAGTTGGTGGTGAGAGGTAGAGACTGTGGAAAGATCATCTCACAAGCTGGTGGTAAAGTGGCAAACATGTCCAATCATATCTCAGTGTGTCAGCATGTAACTTAAGAAAAACAAATTTTAAAAAATGATTTTTTTTTAATTTTTTTTGGGTGGGGGTGGGGTGGGGGGGTGGGGGTGGCAGGGTAACTTGCACTGGCATGCTCTCTACTATGTGAACCATTTTTTCAGAAAAGGTGTGAAATCCCATTCTCTTCTGCTGTGCAAAAAATCTAGATGATCGGATAATTCTAAGACCCTGTTGCTAAGGAGAATGTGTGAGGATTGCATGCAAAACTTTGAGGTCCGTTTTCTCAAAACAAGTCGCGACTGAGTTTTCAACTTCAAATCGCTATAACTTCCACAATTTTTGAGCTACCAGGTTCGTTTTGGTGTCAAATTAATCATGAAACTCTGTAGAATTCAAAAATATAAACATCTCAAAAATGATAAAATCCACCTTAAGACTGGTTTGGTGGTGCGGGGTCACATATGTGTAACACTTTTTTTTATAGCTTAGATGTTGAAGATTGAACAGTTCCATGGGCTTTGAAGCAGCTTAGGGATGCGAAAGTAAGGAATGGAAGCGCTGGCTGAAATCTTGGGTCACCCAAAGGTCAGAAGCTGAGGTTGCAGCTGCTTTGAAGTTGTGAATGGTCCATGTCTCACGTAGATAAAAGATCACCTTGCTCCTCCTGGCTGCAGCAAGTGTGTCATTTGGTCCGACAAGCTGCCTGCATCCATTGAAATGTAACTAGGACACCCACAGATTTCTAAGTCTCGCTTCTTTTATGTTTTAAGATATGCATAGGCACTGTAGTATAGCTCAAAGAATGCTCATTTAGAATAGGTTAAAACCAAAAACCAGTTAATACAAGAAATGAAGATGTTGAGAGCTCTGTTGACAAGAGCGCAAGGGGAAAATGAATACGACGAAGACACATCTTTTCCCCTGACCTCATGGCGCAACACGCAACGTCGGCATCCTGTTGCTTCAGGAGGCTTTCATTGCTTCGCTTCCAGCAGGTGGCAAGAGGTAAACAGGAAACGCTGAAGGGATACTTCACTTCCTGTGCACCATGGTGTTTTCTTCGAACATGTAAGGATGCGCCATGTCTCTTTTTGATGCGAGTATTTTCACACAGAGTGCAAATGTGGGATTGAAATTACAGTTATGTAAAATATTAATGACTGCTAAAACAAAAACAAAAAAAGAAATGAAGATGTTATGAGCATTTCAGCAGCAGTCAGCATGTTGATACTTTTGACTGCAGATCTCTAGGCTGTTTTCATATGAAGATTTGAGAGATATATATTGGGCTGTTGGAGATCAAATGCCGCAAAAGACAAGATGTTACTACATAGAACCCTACAGTCAGTCAGCAGCTTTTCTCATTCTTTTGAATATACTCATTCTGTGACCAAAAACAGTGTTGGTTCCATGCAGGACTGGGATGTTAGGGCGTTGCACTGCTTGTGGTCCTCTGTCATTTGAAGCTGAGAGGGGTAGCCATGGCTGGTCCCTCTCCTGATGTCATTGAGTCAGGATTTCTTCTTACTGCAGGATTGGCATGTCAGGGAAATCTAGTCTGTCAATTGCAGGAAAGGGGAGGCAGGCAGGGCTGTGGCTGGTCCTTGTATTGATGTCATTGAGCCTGGCTTTTTCATGTCTCCTTCTGTTTCACTCGCCCATCAATGTGCCATGTGGGATGATCTTGGACAGGGAGGTGTGTTGAATCAAATGCTCAAACCAGGCAAGCCTGTGGTGTGTTACATTTTAAGGAGAGGTTTCAGTGTTACATTTTAAGGAGAGGTTTCAGTGTTACATTTTAAGGAGAGGTTTCAGTCTACCTGTGTTGTTGTTATCTTGCTGCGTGACACATTCATTTGTCTGCTGTTCTGTGTGTGAGATGTGTAGAAACTTCCTGTGGTGCTTGTGCTTATTGCCCAGGTTTGGAGTTTTGCCATTGAAGTCCAGCCTTCAGGCTCATGCACGGGAGTGAAAATCAGCAGTGAGTTTTACAGTTGGATCCTAACAGAGAAGCTGATAGTGTTGCTTCTCCACATGGTATTCTGTCATGGCCGAAGAAGTCTGTCTGTGCCTTACTCATATAATATCTTTTGTGCCGCAGTCCTAGCGGACATTCAGTTTTGCACAAGTCTCTGCTCCAATTAGGAGCCTTCAACTTGTGTGCGGTCACAAATGTGTGTTTGTTGTGTAGATGTAGTGCAACGCGTTTTGTGCATGTTTACTAAACAGTGTAGAGGTTTTTTTTACCAGAAGGAAAGGGGTAGTGTGTACTTTTGGGGCCTGCTTGAAGCGTGGATGTAGAAAGGAAATAGCCCAGGCTTTCTTCTATGGCTTGCCTTGTGTATATTCTCCAGAAAATAAGCCTTTGATGTTTTCACAACAATCTTTTTGCATGGAACTTCTTTTAGGCCCAGTCCCTTTGTAGTATGAATTAATCTGTGATATGTGTGGTTCTCGTTTGACTTAATTCTTTTTAATTTCACAATGAAATTGCCTTGTGAGATTTTACCACCATTCTTAAGTAATGTTGGTTATCGTGCAGTTGGGAATTGTTTAAGTTTTGCTTAAATTTGCCTCTTTAGTTTGTTCTTCCAATCTTGCTTTGTGTTGAATAGTTT
>JAWQFJ010000436.1:23340-52285 GCA_034096865.1 Theodoxus fluviatilis
ACTCATTCTGTGACCAAAAACAGTGTTGGTTCCATGCAGGACTGGGATGTTAAGGCGTTGCACTGCTTGTGGTCCTCTGTCATTTGAAGCTGAGAGGGGTAGCCATGGCTGGTCCCTCTCCTGATGTCATTGAGTCAGGATTTCTTCTTACTGCAGGATTGGCATGTCAGGGAAATCTAGTCTGTCATTTGCAGGAAAGGGGAGGCAGGCAGGGCTGTGGCTGGTCCTTGTATTGATGTCATTGAGCCTGGCTTTTTCATGTCTCCTTCTGTTTCACTCGCCCATCAATGTGCCATGTGGGATGATCTTGGACAGGGAGTTGTGTTGAATCAAATGCTCAAACCAGGCAAGCCTGTGGTGTGTTGCATTTTAAGGAGAGGTTTCAGTGTTACATTTTAAGGAGAGGTTTCAGTCTACCTGTGTTGTTGTTATCTTGCTGCGTGACAAATTCATTTGTCTGCTGTTCTGTGTGTGAGATGTGTAGAAACTTCCTGTGGTGCTTGTGCTTATTGCCCAGGTCTTTGTCTGGAGTTTTGCCATTGAAGTCCAGCCTTCAGGCTCTTGCAAGGGAGTGAAAATCAGCAGTGAGTTTTACAGTTGGATCCTAACAGAGAAGCTGATAGTGTTGCTTCTCCACATGGTATTCTGTCATGGCCGAAGAAGTCTGTCTGTGCCTTACTCATATAATTTCTTTTGTGCCGCAGTCCTAGCGGACATTCAGTTTGCACAAATCTCTGCTCCAATTAGGATCCTTCAACTTGTGTGTGGTCACAAATGTCTGTTTGTTGTGTAGATGTTGTGCAAAGTGTTTTGTGCATTGTTACTAAACAGTGTAGAGGTTGTTTTTTAACCAGAAGGAAAGGGGTAGTGTGTACTTTTGGGGCCTGCTTGAAGCGTGGATGTAGAAATGAAATAGCCCAGGCTTTCTTCTATGGCTTGCCTTGTGTACATTCTCCAGAAAATAAGCCACTGATGTTTTCACTACAGTCTTTTTGCATGGAACTTCTTTTAGGCCCCTTCCCTTTGTAGTAGGAATTAATCTGTGATATGTGTGGTTCTCGTTTAACTTAATTCTTTTTTATTTGACAATGAAATTGCGTTGTGAGATTTTATCACCATTCTTAAGTAATGTTGGTTATCCTGCAGTTGGGAATTGTTTAAGTTTTGTGTAAATTTGCCTCTTTAGTTTGTACTGCCAATCTTGCTTTGTGTTGAATAGTTTCCAATAGGTGTGAATGTAACAGAAGTGTGAACCCTTTTGTGACTGACATTTCTTCCAGGCCTTAGAAAAGGTGTTTATCTTCACTAGTTGTCGCGTGACGCGACATGGGTTGTGATTAGAGGGGGGTGATTAATTTAGGTGACACCGCGTTCCGCTCAAAAACAACGGTTAGGGTCAGGGTTCATTATAGTTTGAGCGGGAAAATCTCGGTTAGGCACGTGCTGCGAGAGTGAACATTTTGTAAGGGG
This sequence comes from Theodoxus fluviatilis, assembly GCA_034096865.1. Lineage (NCBI taxonomy): Eukaryota > Metazoa > Mollusca > Gastropoda > Cycloneritida > Neritidae > Theodoxus > Theodoxus fluviatilis. The sequence goes on from JAWQFJ010000436.1 coordinate 24,811, forward strand.
ATTATTTATTGACCCAGCACGGGCTAGAGGTCAGTCAAATTAAGCACTCTGATTGGGTGCGCTCTACCGCGCGACGGTAGCTTCTGGTCTGGGCGACGCGGTTTGAGCAGACGGGTTATTGTTTTAGATGAGGGAGGACGTGCGGTCCTGACGTTGCTGTTTGCAGCGTGTGGAGCCTTTCAGAGGCGAGAGGACGTTTGGTCCTGACGTTGCTGTCGCAGCGTGTGGTGCCTTTCGGAGGCGAGAAGACGGTTGTCTTGACGTTGCTGTTAGCAGCGTGTGGTGCCTCTCGGAGGCGAGAAGACGGTTGTCTTGACGTTGCTGTTGCAGCGTGTGGTGCCTATCAGAGGCGGAAGGACGTATTGTCCTGACGTTGCTGTCGCAGCGTGTGGGCCTATCAGAGGCGAAAAGACGAGTGTCTCGACGTTGCTGTCGCAGCGTGAGGAGCCTTCTAGAGGCGAGAGGACGTGTAAACGTCCTGGACGTGGAGGAATGTCGGCGTTTCCACAGCCTTGTTGGAGTAAGGACGAATTTTTCGTATCGCTCGTTTGCCATGTGGGAAATGACCGTTTCGACATGTCGGCGGGAGAATTCGGTTATCGGGATTGTAATAAGTAAGCTATAATAAGGGACTTGTTTTCTTTGATAGAAGTAGACAAACTTCTTTTTTTATGGTGGGTTGTAAATTCTATAATTTCGTTTTAACGTTAGGATGGTTTAAACGAAGTAAGTTCTCGCGGGAAAGGAAGTGAGGAGAGGGGGGTTTTTCAGAGCACGTGGGTTAAGGGGGCGGTCGCCCTATCTCTAACTAAATTCTATGAAAGAGTTCGTGGGGGAAAAGAAATAGTAACTTATTAGTCTGGGTCGATGTTACAGGCTCTTTTTAGGGTATCTGAGTCCTACGGATGGCGTACTTCTGGCACGAGTGATGGCGGATGGTGGATTGGGTCGCTGCCTTCCACGAGGAGCTACTGAGGGCTCTACTTCCAGCGCCGGGTGGGATACTGGCGCGGGTCGACGAACTGTTTCTTCGAGAGCACCAGGGGTGCCGTTCCTCAACGTTGGGTGTCCAGATTTGCAAGTACTTCTCGTGTAGTGAGCCTAGTCTAACTCGGGGAGTGGACTGAGAAATTCCAGGGGAATTTGGGTATTTGGACTTACTACAGACTTTGACTTTCTTCTTGGAGGGGAGAATTCGAACTCGGACAGAAAGCCGGGGGGGTAAGGTGGTCGAACTCATGTACTCTCTTTCATGTGAAGTGACGAGAGGTGCAGTAGCGGGTTGCAAGTGGGAGTTACGCAACGGTGCAGTGTGAAGTACTACTTGGTTCACTAGCTTTGAACGATGTGTTTCACACTGTGACAGATTTGGACTCGATCGTTGGACAGCCTTACTTGTGTGTGTTTTTGGGGATTGACTTGGAATAGGGTGGGTGGAACCTACCTACATGCTATGCAGCAGAGCGCTAGGGCGCGGTCTGCCTGAAAGGGTTGTGGAGAGACTGCTAGTTGTGGACCTTTAGCGGTAAAGGAGGAGTCTACGGTAATTCTTCTTGGGAGAAGGAAAACTGGTATTTTGGGGTAGCATGAGTCAATTGTGTTAGGTATGTGTGTAGGTTGCAATTCTCGGACCTGGGAGGAAGCCAAGACTCGGTAAGCACATGTTTCTTCATTTGTTCTCTATCCGCTCGCCTGTCAGGACTGTGTAGCGCAGGGGCGCCTTCTGATTGGCTGGAGCGGGAGGGAGAGAGCGGTGAAGCGGTGACCAGGAGGCGGGGTTTGTTATTGTTTAGTACGTGACCTTTAGGCCGGGAGCAGGCTTGGGGGAGGCGTGGCCGGGTTTTGTTGACATCCGTGCACTGCATTGCTCGGAGTGTGGACTTATATTTCTGAGGGTTGGAAGTGGAGTTTGGTCTTTTTCATCACATTGTCAACTAGGAACACGTTACCGGTAACGGTGTTATGGTTGTTTGTGATTTGTTTTTTTGCTGGTATTGAACTTCAAGAGCCTTGTGTTGAAGGTTGTGGTTGTTGTTGTTTGTTATTTTTTCTCTGTTTACAGTGGAAGTGACGCCATCTTACTTCCGCTGGGCTGGAGCTGTGTTGTTGTTTTGTTTTGGGTTTCCTTGTTTTGAACACTGCTGGTGTTCACCCCTCACTGCTTTCAGCAGGAAGGGGTAAAGGTTCAGTGTTTGATTAAACTGTTATTTTTGTACCAGATTCAATGGTTTGTTTTTCTCACTTGTTGTTGACATTGTTGTTTATCTGTGGTGTCCCCCAAGGTGTGGCAGTTGAGTTTGGTTGTAAACTCTAAAGTGACTGGTAGCTTTCACCCTCAGAGCGATTATATCGTCTCTGAGAAGTGAAGGTGCAGCATCGCAAAACTGCATTATAGCTATTAGATTAACTTTTCGCGACACTAGTGATAACAGACTGCTACAGATTTGGCATGATTGATGTTGCCTTGTTGGATTGTATAGTCATTCTTCATAGGTATTGTAATGCGTGTGTGTGTGTTTCATCAAGAGTAGACTGAATAAGGAATCCTGAGATGTGAATCACTTTGCTCCTAACCCATGAAAGTATTTTTGTATATTCAATATAAAAATATAATTGGGGTAGGTTTAACTTTTAAAAATACCACCTGGTTTTGTGTTCATCAAAGCTGACCAAATACGCAACTTTTTCTGGTTCATGCTTTGCTCTGAAAAAAAGTGTTATGTCTTTTGAGAATATTCCTCGGATTGAGAGAAAAGAACGAAAAAGATGAGACTTGTTATTCAGTGAGGTTGGATGAATGTGATGGCATGTACATGGAGTGTGTGAGAGGAAATCTTGTAGCTTATGGTTTGATATGTTATTTAAATGTCTGTCGTATTTGGAGTAGACTTGACAGTCAAAGACTCCCCTTGGGGTGGCACCTTGCATTGACAATGGCTTTTCTTTTAGAGCCACCATAGAGATGGCTGTTTTCTCCTTGGAAAAACCTCTCTGATTTCCTGATGAGTTTTTACGTGTATTGTGATGATCTTTGCTCTATTTATTATCTATTTGGTGCAGATGTATATGTAGCCTAGAGCAAAGTTTGGCGAAAAAACAAAAAAAATTAACAAACCAAAAACCTACAAACAATAAAGACAAAAACTGGAAGTTTTGCTCCCGGTTACAAATAATCACAAAAAAAGACTTTTGTTGTAAGGTTATGTCATATATTCTTTTTGCCTCAGTTTACTCCTTTCATATGGAGGGGTTGATAAATTTGCCTCCTCTTGCTGGGTTTTCCTGAAAAATATGAAAATCATTTGACTTCCAGGTCTCCTCTAAATATGATACATTTTATGCATGTGTACATGGATGTTCACCGTCAGAATTGTTTTGTGTGTGTTGATGATGCGTGTTGCCTTGAAATCTTTTACAGAGAATGTGTAAGACGTTCTGTCGTAATCGTCACTATTGAATTGTTTTTGAAGCTTGCGTATTTCGTTGATGTGGAATAAAATGAATTCCGCTTCACTTTTGTGTTCACTTTGTGCCGTTAATGCATATTGACATCACTTGCTTTAGGTTTAGGCCGAAATAAAATAGTTGTGGGTACCGTAACATGGCAAAAAACAACAACGGTTGGTAGGTCAGCGTGAATGAATTTGTTTAATAAAAGAACCCAGATTAAACATAAATCACAGTTTCTCTTTTGCAGAATTTTTTTTAAATACTGAACCCTCAGTGTGCTACAGGCCAATAATTCGGAAAATGACAGCGGAGTGCAACAGTCCAAACTTTCAACCATTCAGCTCTGGTTCTGTGTGTCAAACTTTTACTGTGGCCGAGTGGTTAGCGCGCTTGACCTGCAGTAGCTTCCGGCGTTCGAAGCTGCTCGGATTCTAGAGTTGCATCCTTGAGCAAGGTGCCTTACTCACATTGCATCTCCCCACCCAGGAGTAAAGCAGGTACCTGTGAGGGCTGAGTTGGAAAATTGTGACAGCTAACTTTGGTGGCATGTTTATCCGCAACCTGGTTTCATGCTCCCCAAGGAGTTGAGATGGTGTTGGGGTGATAAACAGACTAGCTCGATGACCAGGGGGTAAATGTGTGCAGTTAGAGCACCCAGCAAGGGGTGGAAAAGTTCAACACCTTATACCTTTATTAAGCTCCCCCTGTGGGTTGGGGTAAGAATTAACCCACCGCGTCTCTTTACGTGATTCGTAAGAGGCGAATAACTAGGGACACCGTGACTTGATTTGCGTTTACTCTAAACTGTTCTAGTGATTTTCATGCTTAATGGCCTCACAAAGCCTACAAAGGCTGATAGGCCGTAATACACTATCCAACTATCCATCCATCCATCCTTTGTGAAGCTCACTCTATGGGTAAGAGCCCGTTTCTATCAACCAAAGCGAGCACAGCACATCTCCGAGCCGGTCTGCCCCCAACGCCAGTGCACTGGGAGTGTGCTTTTTAAAAGGGTTATCATGGCACTCCGAGGGTTAAATATAGGCTTGCATTTAGTTCTGCCTCTCCAGAATGCACTAAGCATTCTAGTGCACTAAAAGTGGAGAAAAAATAGTATCAGAACGAACTATTTTTGGCGCAATGCTGTAATGCGAAGGGTCAAGTCTATTACTCATTCATTGTGAACTGTGCCAGAATCACTACTGACTCTGGTTCACATAATGTAGAGGGATATGTTGTGGGTCACGATTTGTTAGCCGTATAATATTGCCAGTCACGCTGTATTTTGGTCTCTGCCACATACCTTGCTCAAGCAAATGAACGCAGGGAAAGATTATCACTGAGGCCCAGCGTAACATAACATAACGTAACATAGCTTAGCATAGCATACCATTACAAAAACATAACATTACATAACATGCAATAACATAACATAATAAAATATATTAAAACATAACGTAACATATGACATAACAACATAACATAACAGAAGGAGAACTACATACGGCTGGAGGAGCTCGATGTCCCCCTAGTCAGCTGGAACCCCTGGCTGTGGAGTTTTCGGGGCCTACTCCAGTAGCTCAGCCAGGGGCGGCCCCAAGCAGCCATATCTGGCCACCAGGGAACATCGGATGGTTGGTCAACCAGATTCATGTTCGCCAGATCCACAGGGACGCGGATTCGGCCACCCTTTGCAGCTCCCTCACTACTTTACTGACCTCGTGAGACCTGGTGCCCAGTCCTCGCAGAAAATGGATGGTGGACCCTGCTCTAATGCCTCTGCATCCCACCTCGACCTGCAACGTCCGGCAACCCCACCATCTTTGCTGACAGTGGTCTTCCAGCTCAGTGTATCTTGCCATTTTCCGCTCGTGAGCCCAGGCAAAGTTGCATAACACAACATAACGTAACAACACAGCATAACATAACATACCATAACATAGTATAACATAACATAACATAACATACCATAGCATACCATATCATAACACAACATAACATAACACAGCATAACATAACATACCATAACATAGTATAACATAACATAACATACCATACCATACCATACCATACTATACCATAACATAACATAACATACCATAACATAATAAGACATACATAACAGAACATAATACAACATATACTTCATTCATCCAAAATATGGAAATTGATGTCGCATTTCACTGGCAGCAGGTATTAGACAGGGGCTGTGGGAAAATGGAATCAGACACCACTGTGATGGAAATGGATCGAAACAAAGAATTATCACAAGGATGACTGGGAGGTGTTGGAATCACAGCTTCAGTATAGAAACACACGTTCCGGGCATAACCCTTCTTCAGCCTTCTTCAATTTGGCCAAACTAATGAAGGCTCATACAAGAACACTGGACACTCACATCTGAACTACATAGACGGATACAAGCCCTGGAAATGAGATGCTACCGCAAGATTCTGAACATTTCATATAAAGACCATGTCACGAATGAGGACGTCAGCAACAGGATCAGGAGAGCAATTGGACAGTACGAAGACCTGCTGTCAATCGTGAAAAGCAGAAAGCTGAAGTGGTACGGTCACGTGTCAAGAGGCAGTGGGCTGGCCAAGACCATCCTGCAAGGTACCGTACCAGGTGGGAGAAGGAGAGGCAGGCAGAGAAGAGGTGGGAAGACACCATCAAAGAGTGGAAGGCTTGACCTTTGCTGACTCAAAGCGAGCCACAGAGGATAGAGATCGATGGAGGAAGATTGTCCGAAAGTCATCAGTGATGCCTCAACAACCCATCTCAGGGTTGAGAGACTGAACTGAACTGAACTGAACTGAGTGAAGGCTATGCCCGGAACGTTTGTTTCTATACCAAACCTGTGATTCCAACACCTCCCAGCGATCTCTGTGATCATTCTTTGTTTTGTCTTATGGAATCCGGGGGTCTATTTTTTACCTACAAAGTGGATCAAGTTTTACAGTCTATCAGCTTTTATAGGCTTCAGTCCGTTATCCAACTCGCTCATGGGAACTATTTATGCAGAACAGCTAAGAATGTTATTCATGTGACCAAGAATGCTTGTCCGAGAATAGACTGAGGCGCGTGGCTTACGCTGGGAACCTTGCAGGATCTGGCGTGCAATAGGCCGGTGTCAGCATGCGTCAACATGATGACAGCAGAGCTAAAGGCAGTCACATGTTTGACTAATGCTGACATCGGCTTGTTATTTGCCAAATAGGCAGGCTAAGCAACGCGCCACTGGCGAACGCACAGACTGCAAGCGTCAGGTTACTGTAGTCACAAGGCAAATGTCAAACCAAGAATAAAGTCACGTCAGTGCATAGGGTGAGACATAAGGGGGTTTGTAAATGAGTGGTAGTGAAAAGTTCAAAGGTCACGGGTCAACATGCCCTGAAAGGAACAAAGGAAATCTGGAATTGGCATCACAGATCCGATCGTTTTCATATCAACTTGGACATGTAAATCCACCAATTCTCTGTATCGATATCAATGGACAGATATGATTTATGATCAATTTAAATAGTACTGAATGTCATTTTTCCTGAAGATCGGTTTGTTGCGATCGTACATATTATGCTCCAGATCAGTTAGTTGTTCATCAACAATTATGCCTAGCACTCTGTGTTCTGAGACTTGCTCAATGATTTCATTTTCTAGCATAAGGTTGATGGTTAAGGGTTGTCGTTGACGTTTTTGTCTTGTAGCTAGGATCATGCACTTGGTTTTTGATGGGTTTATAACTGTTACGAAGTTCGACTTGGCTCGTTTCCGAATAAGGGTCTAGGGGGAATGTGCACTCACACAGTCAAACTAGTAACACTATCTCACACAGTCGCTCTATCAAAGATGGAACACAATAGAGAGACGGTGAGGACAAAGGTCAAAATCAAATCACTTTAATTTCACCTAGCAACAATAAATATGGATAATTAAATATTAGTAATGGTAATCGATAAGCAATAATTCAATTCAATCTTCGATATGGAATAAATAGTTGTGGCTTGCCAACCAATCAAAAGTGTAATTAACTGAATCGTAGGTTGTGCCCGACGAAAACACGTGGGAATCCTAAAGCGAGGTGGCCAAGTCGTGTTCACGTTAAATCCGCTACCTTTGGGACAACTGTAGCAGCGGCTTTAGTAATGCAGGCGAGGGAGATAGAGGGTGGGAGTAAAGGGAGTAGGGGGACAACGGGAGCGGCTTTAGTAATGCAGGCGAGGGAGATAGAGGGTGGGAGTAAAGGGAGTAGGGGGTCAACAGCAGAGGCTTTAGTAATGGAGGCGAGGGAGATAGAGGGTGGCAGTAAAGGGAGTAGGGGGTCAACGGGAGCGGCTTTAGTAATGCAGGCGAGGGAGATAGAGGGTGGGAGTAAAGGGAGTAGGGGGACAACGGGAGCGGCTTTAGTAATGCAGGCGAGGGAGATAGAGGGTGGGAGTAAAGGGAGTAGGGGGACAACGGGAGCGGCTTTAGTAATGCAGGCGAGGGAGATAGAGGGTGGGAGTAAAGGGAGTAGGGGGTCAACGGGAGCGGCTTTAGTAATGCAGGCGAGGGAGATAGAGGGTGGGAGTAAAGGGAGTAGGGGGGCAACGGGAGCGGCTTTAGTAATGCAGGCAAGGGAGATAGAGGGTGGGAGTAAAGGGAGTAGGGGGGCAACGGGAGCGGCTTTAGTAATGCAGGCAAGGGAGATAGAGGGTGGGAGTAAAGGAAGTAGGGGGGCAACAGCAGAGGCTTTAGTAATGCAGGCGAGGGAGATAGAGGGTGGGAGTAAAGGGAGTAGGGGGTCAACAGCAGAGGCTTTAGTAATGGAGGCGAGGGAGATAGAGGGTGGGAGTAAAGGGAGTAGGGGGGCAACGGGAGCGGCTTTAGTAATGCAGGCAAGGGAGATAGAGGGTGGCAGTAAAGGGAGTAGGGGGACAACGGGAGCGGCTTTAGTAATGCAGGCGAGGGAGATAGAGGGTGGGAGTAAAGGGAGTAGGGGGACAACGGGAGCGGCTTTAGTAATGCAGGCAAGGGAGATAGAGGGTGGGAGTAAAGGGAGTAGGGGGGCAACGGGAGCGGCTTTAGTAATGCAGGCGAGGGAGATAGAGGGTGGGAGTAAAGGGAGTAGGGGGGCAACGGGAGCGGCTTTAGTAATGCAGGCGAGGGAGATAGAGGGTGGGAGTAAAGGGAGTAGGGGGACAACGGGAGCGGCTTTAGTAATGCAGGCGAGGGAGATAGAGGGTGGCAGTAAAGGGAGTAGGGGGACAACGGGAGCGGCTTTAGTAATGCAGGCAAGGGAGATAGAGGGTGGGAGTAAAGGGAGTAGGGGGTCAACGGGAGCGGCTTTAGTAATGCAGGCAAGGGAGATAGAGGGTGGGAGTAAAGGGAGTAGGGGGTCAACGGGAGCGGCTTTAGTAATGCAGGCGAGGGAGATAGAGGGTGGGAGTAAAGGGAGTAGGGGGACAACGGGAGCGGCTTTAGTAATGCAGGCAAGGGAGATAGAGGGTGGGAGTAAAGGGAGTAGGGGGGCAACGGGAGCGGCTTTAGTAATGCAGGCAAGGGAGATAGAGGGTGGGAGTAAAGGGGAGTAGGGGGTCAACGGGAGCGGCTTTAGTAATGCAGGCGAGGGAGATAGAGGGTGGGAGTAAAGGGAGTAGGGGGACAACGGGAGCGGCTTTAGTAATGCAGGCAAGGGAGATAGAGGGTGGGAGTAAAGGGAGTAGGGGGACAACGGGAGCGGCTTTAGTAATGCAGGCGAGGGAGATAGAGGGTGGGAGTAAAGGGAGTAGGGGGGCAACGGGAGCGGCTTTAGTAATGCAGGCAAGGGAGATAGAGGGTGGGAGTAAAGGGAGTAGGGGGGCAACGGGAGCGGCTTTAGTAATGCAGGCGAGGGAGATAGAGGGTGGGAGTAAAGGGAGTAGGGGGTCAACGGGAGCGGCTTTAGTAATGCAGGCAAGGGAGATAGAGGGTGGCAGTAAAGGGAGTAGGGGGTCAACGGGAGCGGCTTTAGTAATGCAGGCGAGGGAGATAGAGGGTGGCAGTAAAGGGAGTAGGGGGACAACGGGAGCGGCTTTAGTAATGCAGGCGAGGGAGATAGAGGGTGGCAGTAAAGGGAGTAGGGGGGCAACGGGAGCGGCTTTAGTAATGCAGGCGAGGGAGATAGAGGGTGGCAGTAAAGGGAGTAGGGGGGCAACGGGAGCGGCTTTAGTAATGCAGGCGAGGGAGATAGAGGGTGGCAGTAAAGGGAGTAGGGGGGCAACGGGAGCGGCTTTAGTAATGCAGGCGAGGGAGATAGAGGGTGGCAGTAAAGGGAGTAGGGGGGCAACGGGAGCGGCTTTAGTAATGCAGGCGAGGGAGATAGAGGGTGGCAGTAAAGGGAGTAGGGGGGCAACGGGAGCGGCTTTAGTAATGCAGGCGAGGGAGATAGAGGGTGGCAGTAAAGGGAGTAGGGGGGCAACGGGAGCGGCTTTAGTAATGCAGGCGAGGGAGATAGAGGGTGGCAGTAAAGGGAGTAGGGGGGCAACGGGAGCGGCTTTAGTAATGCAGGCGAGGGAGATAGAGGGTGGCAGTAAAGGGAGTAGGGGGGCAACGGGAGCGGCTTTAGTAATGCAGGCGAGGGAGATAGAGGGTGGCAGTAAAGGGAGTAGGGGGGCAACGGGAGCGGCTTTAGTAATGCAGGCGAGGGAGATAGAGGGTGGGAGTAAAGGGAGTAGGGGGTCAACAGCAGAGGCTTTAGTAATGGAGGCGAGGGAGATAGAGGGCGGGAGTAAAGGGAGTAGGGGGTCAACAGCAGAGGCTTTAGTAATGGAGGCGAGGGAGATAGAGGGTGGGAGTAAAGGGAGTAGGGGGACAACGGGAGCGGCTTTAGTAATGCAGGCGAGGGAGATAGAGGGTGGGAGTAAAGGGAGTAGGGGGACAACGGGAGCGGCTTTAGTAATGCAGGCGAGGGAGATAGAGGGTGGGAGTAAAGGGAGTAGGGGGACAACGGGAGCGGCTTTAGTAATGCAGGCGAGGGAGATAGAGGGTGGGAGTAAAGGGAGTAGGGGGTCAACAGCAGAGGCTTTAGTAATGCAGGCGAGGGAGATAGAGGGTGGCAGTAAAGGGAGTAGGGGGACAACGGGAGCGGCTTTAGTAATGCAGGCAAGGGAGATAGAGGGTGGGAGTAAAGGGAGTAGGGGGACAACGGGAGCGGCTTTAGTAATGCAGGCGAGGGAGATAGAGGGTGGGAGTAAAGGGAGTAGGGGGCAACGGGAGCGGCTTTAGTAATGCAGGCGAGGGAGATAGAGGGTGGGAGTAAAGGAAGTAGGGGGTCAACGGGAGCACAAGCGACGAAAGCGAGTGCCGACCGGACGAGGAGCAGAGAGACGCCTGCACTTTAGACGGCGTGGAACGGAGAGACGCTTGCACTTTAGACGGCATGGAACTGGGAGACGCTTCATAGTTTCTTACGCCGTGGAGCGCAACGACTCGACTTGACCCTGAGGCAGACACTTTTCACTTCAGACGACATGGAGCAGGGAGACGCTTCTAGTTTCAGACGCAGGCTTCAAATGGCGCAGAGCGGAGAGACGCTTGCACTTTAGATGGCGTGGAGCAGGGAGAGAGGCGGCGCTTTACACACGGTGATGGTCTTCTGTGGTTGGTTGAATTTCGCGCGCCTGCCACTGGCGATCGGGGTTTATATCCCCAAAACGCAAACGCATTAGATTCTAGAGCTCTCCCATCCAATGGAAACACTCAGGCCACGCCCAATTTACTTCACTGTCCAATCACATGGTCCCCATATAAAGCCAAGGTCTATCTCTGAAACTCTCCATTCACGTTTTGGAAATGGAGCCAATCACACGTCTCCGCTCCGCACTAGCATCAAGCATGTACCAAGCCTGCGATGATTGGATAGATGGGTGGTGTCCTACAGCCCAGTAACCTCTCTAGGCTATGCAAGGCCATTAAACACAAAAATCACCAGATCAGTTCAGAGCAAATGTAAGGCAAGTTATGGTGTCTTTAGTCACTCGCCCCGTAGGAACCGCGTAGAGAGATGCGGTGGGCCAATTCTTAACTAAACCCTTGAACACACAGTGAAACTATGGCCGGCGAGCCACAACATACTATCGTTACTATTTTTAGCACGTTTGGCGGCCACACTAATTTACATACCACAGGTTAGTAAACAGGAAGGAGGAGGGGGGAGGGGGATGATCTCGTCACCGACGCCAACAACAAGTGGGGTTGGGGCTGACATGACGCCGTCAACAATGACGGACTGAGACCAATCATGAATGTAGGACGCAAACCAGTCGAGAACGGTGCCACCAAATCCAAAAGACAGCTCTAAACGCTTCAGGAGGATGGCGTGGTCAAGCGTATCGAACGCTGCACTGAGGTCCAACAACGCCATGAGTGACACGCGTTTCTCATCTGCGTTCACAAGCAGACCATCAAGGACACTCAGTACAGCGGTCTCAGTGCTGTGACCCTTCCTGTACGCGGACTGGCATGAGTCCAACAAATCATTATCAGCGAGGTTCTTCTGTAACTGAGCCAGGACAACCTTTTCAAGAGTCTATATGTTACATCCAGCATTGTTCAAGGAATTATACAAGTAGTTTAACATACAACCGGAGCCATTTGGTGCTCCCTTCATTATCTGAGATACCTGGCTGCTGAGATTAGGGGTGGAGGTTGTAATGGTCGACTTCGAGATTTTTGTTTTGGCTTCTCTAGTTCCTTCTTCATTGTATGAGTAAGTTTCGTGTTTGAAATTAACGTGTAAGAGTATGCTTTATGGTGGTTTTGGGTGTGGCGGTAAATCATTTACAAGAAATCGTCTGCGAACCGATCATCAACATCAAGCATTTCTCAAAGTTTCGTAGCCACCACTGCAACAAATCGACCCTAGGCTGCCAACCAAAGTCAAATACACTGCTTCATCTCTGTGGCAAATTTCATGAGCCTAGAATAAGGGTTGCTAAGGGAAAAGGGGGAATAATGTCTGTAAACTTTAATCGCGTTTTTCTCAAAAAGCGTATTTTTAGGGCGTCGATTTTCAAAGTCATGTGAAATCGTGTAGGATGGTCATATATTCATGATTATTGCACCATTGACAAGCTTGTTGTGTGCTCTTTTTTAAAACATACAGATCTCAAAATGTTCAAAATGCAACGAGTGACTCATTTTGTGATGGAGGGTCACATGTATCAATAGCAAGTAGTGTATAGCAAGCACTCTCATGGTCCAGCTGATGGAGGGGGACACAGAGCGGCCCTGACGATATCTTACACTTGAGAATGGCATACGGCCGCTGCCACTCGATGTCCTCCTCACCAGCTGGCACCCGTGAGGCGCGTTGCATAGACGTGAGGAAAGCCAAGACCCTGGCAGATCAAGGCCAGTGTCAACATGTGTCAACATTGGTAAAGGCAATGTAAGTGCTGCTTGGGGCTGGCTGTGTGTGCTACTGGAGCAGGCCTTGATACACACAACGACCGCAGCATACCAGCTGATGAGGGAGGTTTGCGATTCTTGACACATGTTGACATCGGCCTATACCTCGCAGGATCCTAGCGTATCCACCGCGCCCGTGGCCAGTAAGCTTTCGGGGCCTTACTCCAGTGGCTCAACCACGGGCGGCCCCAAGCAGCACAGTGTGCCACCAGGGGGCGCCTTGTAGGGGTTGGATCCTCTCCCTCGTGCCAGGGTGGACAATCGACCCCCTCGTCCGCCACACCTGTTTAGTCTGCATCTACATAAATGAAGGTGGCTGTAGCGTAGAAGGTGGGTTAGGGTGGGAATGGAGGTTCAGGAGTACGGGGGGTGGGGGTGGGGGTGGGGGGTGGGGGCGCGGGAGAAGGATGAATTAAAAGGTAGATAAGTATGGAAAGCGAAACGGCATCCAGTGGACTCTGTGGTCACAACTTGATGACCTCGATTTTGCGGATGACCTGGCCCTTCTCTCCCACACCCAGCAGCAGATGCAGGGAAAGACCAGCATTGTGGCAGACAACTCTACTCACCTGGGCCTCAACATCCACAAAGGGAAGAGCAAGCTCCTGAAAGTCAACTTTACCAACACATCGCCCATCACACTGAATGGCGAAGCGCTAGAAGTGGACGACTTCACCTACCAGCATTGTGGCAGACAACTCTACTCACCTGGGCCTCAGCATCCACATAGGGAAGAGCAAGCTCCTGAAAGTCAACTCTACCAACGCATCGCTCATCACACTGAATGGCGAAGCGCTAGAAGAAGTGGACGACTTCACCTACCTTGGCAGCATTGTCAACAAGCAAGGTGGAACCAACGCAGATGTGAAGGCAAGAAATGGAAAAGCCAGGACAGCCTTCCTCCAACTGAAAAACATTTGGAGCTCAAGAGACCTGTCCATCAAAACAAAGATCAGGATTTTCAACACCAATGGTAAGTCTGTTCTGCTCTACGGCGCCGAAACATGGAGGACCACTGTAACCACCAACAAGAAGATCCAGACATTCATCAACACATGTGTGTGCCGCATTCTACAGATACGATGGCCTGAAAAGATCAGCAACGAGGAGCTCTGGCAACGCACAAACCAACAATCAGCAGACCAAGAGATCATTCCAAGGCGCTGGAGATGGTTAGGGCACACATAACGCAAACCGGTCTCAAACACCACCAGACAGTCCATTTTATGGAACCCGCAAGGGCAGAGAAAGAGAGGTAGACCTCGAAACAGTTGGCGCCGAGACCTGGACGTCGATGTCAAGAGAACAGGCCACTCTTGGGGACAGTTGGAAAAGATTGCTCAGGACCGGGATGGCTGGAGAACCCTTGTTTGCGGCCTATGCCCCAGGAGGGGTCAAAGGCGTAAGTAAGTAAGTAAAGAGAAACGCAGTGGATTTGTTCTTACTTCCAGCAAAGATTATAGGTAACCTATAATCTTTGCTTCCAGTTCACAGGGGGTGCATGGTCGATGAAAGTTTTTTTTTTAAGATCGAGATTTGGCGTGGAGGTTCAACCAGTCGGCTAAGTCACAAAGTGCGTACGAGACGATGAGGTGCTGTGGTTCAGTCTGGCTCGAGACGACTTTATTTCTGTCTTCCATCAAAGCGATATAGGAGTGAGTTAATGGCATAGACAGCATGATTCCCGGGGCAGTAGTTTTCTATTCTAGTACCTTAAAGTAATCGTAAACATGAAAAAGGACGGTGTTTCGCCAGAGATCGTGCGAGGACGTAATTAAAGTCCATTCTCGAAGGTTGTATATATTGACTTCAAAAAAATATTTTAAAAAGTTCGAATGAGACTGTTATGTTGTACTCGATTTGATATACTTGCACTTTCAAACTAACTGAGAACGCGGTCGGATATGGCAGTTCGTGAGGGAAGAAGATTTCTTCCTCCATAGCAACCGAGCCGGAGAGGAAAGCGGAATTGCTTCCGTAATTAACATGACGTCATTTCTCTTTTACATCCCTGTGGTGATTCAAAACGTGCTAAGGTCCGAAGTCAGAAGGTTGAAGTCCTCATAACCTCGCACAAGATTGCGCTCCATCGGCGTTTGACGAAGACATTTGACTCAGCACACGATAGAGAACAGAGCGCACAGAATGGTAAGTTTCTTGTTGAAAGAATATTTACGTTTGATCATAGTTTCAGGCCTTTGTTTAGTTGTTATCACGAACTTTCTCACACGACAGTCATGATGACTCGGAACAGACTGAGCGAGAAGGGAGAGGTTTGACCGCTAGAAAAGACTAGCAGACGAGGTTGGAGATCCGAAATATCCTGGCATGTAATGCCGAAAATAGTGACGACGAAAATCGGTGACGTAAATGAAATCGAAATTGTCGACAGAATATAGTTCTATCAAAGATTGTGTATTATAGTAAGATAGTTCACTTATCTCCCTTTGCGAGTAAGCAGCGCCACCAAGCGGTATGCGCGTGTCTGAGAGCTGACGACGCGTTCTCACATGTACTGACTGCTATGCCGCTATACATGTAGAAGACAAGTGGAATGCAATGGTAATCAGCAATTAAAGGATGTAATAATTGGAAAAAGACACCAGAGAAGTCTTTTTTCCGTTTTACATTGGAAAAAGCGAGGTAACTGAATATTTACATAACAAAAGCTTTATCATACTTTTCTTCACTTTCACTTTTTGTGTTAGATAATTTATAGGCATCACGATGTTTTGTTCAGCCGCATTCAGTTTTTCTCGCGTCAGAGACGAATAAGTTATTTCTTCTGTCTTCTTCTTCTTCTTTTTTTCTTCCACCTTCTTCCTTCTTCTTCCTCCTCCTCTTCTTCTTCTTCGTCCTAATAATGGTGGGGCACAGGCAGTGCTATCAGTTTAGACTCTCTCGTTCACTTTTTGTGAGAGCAAATTCCTTATTTTACACCTCTATTAGTATAGTACCATGTTTGATTTATTTGTGCGGAAATATCATAGACTGCCGACAATAGGCTTGTTCAGGAGGGGCAGCGCTGCAAAGCGCTGCACATCGCTGCATGTGATTCACTCCTGAAGAGCAATTTTGGGGCGTGATTCACTCAGCACTGAGCAGCGCTGTGCATCACTGATCCGGGATGATTCACACGATTTTCAAAATGGCGTCTTCGATCCCGCACTGGCCGTCGAAGCGTAAAATAACCCTCAGAAACATCATTTTGGGACTGGAACGGGCCTTATTCGCCCCAAAAGCGCGAGTAATGGCAAGTAAGGATGGCACAGTAGTGGACTTTATTCATGCAGAATACATTTAAACGTGCATAAGCGATGTCTGTGGCAAAGAAAACACTTTCTTAGCGTCTATCAACACAACATGGGGTGCAGAAGGTTTACCTCCCCTTTAACAAGTGAAGCGCTGCACTAAATCTGTAGGTGTTCAGGAGAGGCAAAGAGCGCTCAATTGGCAACATGAAGCGTTCATGCAGCGCTTTGTACTCCTGAACAAGCCTAATTACCCGTCTCAGCACTTGATATCCTCTCTCTCTCTCTCTCTCTCTCTCTCTCTCTCTCTCAGGTATCTTTCAAGTACCTCTGTCTCTCATCTCTCTCTCTGGTGTCTCTCTATCTGTTCTCTCTCTCATATCTCTCTCTCTCTCAGCTCTCTCTCAAGCTTCTCTCTCTCTCTCTCTCTCTCTCTCTCTCTCTCTCTCTCTCTCTCTCTATCAGGCCTCTCTCAAGCCTCTCTCTCTCTCTCTCTCTCTCTCTCTCTCTATCAGGCCTCTCTCAAGCCTCTCTCTCTCTCTCTCTCTCTCTCTCTCTCTCTCTCTCTCTCATTTCAATACTTTCTATACTATCAAAGCCACTTGAAAAGCATATTCACAAGCATTTGATGATATATCTGGATCAACATGATCTACTTTATTCTCTTCAATTTCGTTTCCGGCCAAAACATTGCCACACAGCATTAACTCGATTGATTGATTCTTGGCTATGTGCCATTAGTAGGTCACAGTTGATTGGTTCCATCTTTCTTGATCTAAAGAAAGCGTTTGACATGGTTCATCATGACATTTTAATTGAAAAATTATCACAATATCTAAATGGTTGTAACACGGTGAAGTTCTTTCAATCATTTTTAAAATACAGACAGCAGTATGTCTATTTCAATGGACATGCTTCTTTCTGTGGCCATTTACAAGTGGGTGTTTCTCAAGGTTCTGTCTTAGGTCCTCTTCTGTTCTGCCTATTCATCAATGACCTACCATTACATATCTCTGATAAAGAGGTTACATGTGATATGTTTGCTGATGATGTAACACTTTCAACCTCAGGTGTCAGGACTGAATGTGTGGCAGTAAAACTTCAAAGGAGCCTGAATGAAATACGTTCCTGGTGCTCTTCGAATCATATGGTCATTAATCCTTCTAAAACAAAATATATGGTGATAACTACGGGACAGAAACATCAAATATATATCCTTTCTCTCTTCCTCTTGTTCTTGATTCTTTGAGAATCGAAAAAATTGTTGAGCACAAAGTTCTTTGTGTAATAATTGATGATCCTTTAGGATGGCAATCACACATTGATTATATTTGTAAAAAATATCAATTAATCTATTTCTTCTCTCCAAATTAAGACATATTGTTGACGCTCAAACTTGCAAAATCTACTTCCATGCTCATATCTTATCTCACATTAATTATGCGTCAACGATTTGGGATGGCTGTAGTGACGCTAACTTGAAAAGGCTGAAGTCATTGTTTCGAAGAGCCTCTAAGCTTATGATAACGGATCTACAAATGTCAAAATGAAAGAACTTAGCATATTGCCTTTTCATAAGCATTTACAATTCAATAAATGTGTCTTAATGAAAATCATTTTGATGTGCCTGATTATTTGATAAACTTATTCCCACATTCAAATATTCTTGTACATAACTTAATAATACCACAACCTAGGATTTATTTGTTTAAACATAGCCTATCTTATTCAGGAGCTACTATGTGGAACACACTATCCAATTCTCTAAAAATTTCGAAATCTTTAGAGAAATTTAAATTGAAACTACATACTTTTCTTATGCAGTCATCCTAGATACTTTCATATTATTCTAAATTCACTTTGTGGCTATTTTCAACGTGGTATTTCGTTACCATGAATTGATTGTAACCTGCGTTATTGTGTGAATTTTGTGTGGGATAGAAGGTCGGTGGGTGGGTAGGGGTGGGGGATGGGATTGGATTTGTTTGTTTATTTTCTTGTTTTAACAAGGGCTGGATGTTAAAATAGGCAGTTATGCCTAATTCATGTATTTCCCTTCAAAAATAAAGTTTTATCAATCAATCTCTCTCTCTCTCTCTCTCTCTCTCTCTCTCTCTCTCTCTCTCTCCACATATACACACATACACATATGCCTCTCTCTCAGACCTCTCTCATTCAGGCCTCTCTCTCTCAGGCCACTCTCTCCCTCTCTCTCTCTCTCTCTCTCCTCTCTCTCCCTTCTCTCTCTCTCTCTCTCTCTCTCTCCTGTCTCTCTCTCTCCTGTCTCTCTCTCTCTCTCTCTCTCTCTCTCTCTCTCTCTCTCTCTCTCTCTCTCTCTTCTACCTCCATGCCTCCCTTGCATGCAATATCTGGCCTTTCCCCCCTATTTTCCCTCCCCCCCCCCCCCCCTCCCCCAGCTCTCTCTTGCTCTCCCATCTTGCTCTCTCCTCTTGCTCTCCCCTCTTGCTCAACCCCTTTGCTCTACCCTTTTGCTCTACCCCTTTGCTCTACCCCTTTGCTCTAGCCCCTCTCTGCTCTCGTCCCACTCTGCTCCACCCCCAACCCAACCCACTTTGCTCTCCCCTCCCCCCTCTGCTTCCACCTGCTCTCCCTGTGTTCTTATTGTTTTCTCCCCTATTCTGCTCCTCTCCTCTCCCTCCCCGCCCCCCCCCCTCCCCTGCTCTCCCCTATTGCTCTCCCGTTTGTTTCCCCCTCTAAATCACCCCCCTTGCTCTACCCCTCTCTGCTCTCGACCCACTCTGCACCCGACCCACTCTGCCCCCAACCCCCCCCCCCCCCCCCCTACTCTTCCCTCCCCTTCTGCTCTCTCCCCTCCTTCTGGTCTCCTCTCCTCTGCTCTCGCCTTTCTCTGGGCTCTTCCCCCTCTACCCTCCCCCTCTGCTCCCCCCCCCCCCCCCTTTGCTATCCTTTCTCTCTTCTCTCCCCGCCCCTTCATTGCTCTCCCCACCTTCACTGCTCTCCCCTTCACTGCTCTACCCCTTCCCTGCTCTCCCCTTCCCTGCTCTCCCCTTCCCTGCTCTCCCCTTCCCTCCTCTCCCCTTCCCTGCCCCCTCTCTCTCCCCGCTCTTCCCCCCCCCTCCCCCCCGCTCTCCCCGTTCCCCCTCTACCTGTGCCCTCCCCCTCTACCTGTGCCCTCCTCCCTCTACCTGTGCTCTCCTCCCTCTACCTGTGCTCTCCTCCCTCTACCTGTGCCATCTCCCTCACCTTGCTCCTCCCTCCCTCTACCTGTGCCCTTCCCCCTCTACCTGTGCCCTCCTCCCTCTACCTGTGCTCTCCCTCTACCTGTGCCCTCCTCCCTCTACCTGTGCCCTCCCCTCTACCTGTGCCCTCCTCCCTCTACCTGTGCTCTCCTCCCTCTACCTGTGCCCTCCCCCTCTACCTGTGCCTCCTCCCTCTACCTGTGCCCTCCTCCCTCTACCTGTGCCCTCCTCCCTCTACCTGTGCCCTCCCCCCTCTACCTGTGCCCTCCCCCCTCTACCTGTGCCCTCCCCCTCTACCTGTGCCCTCCCCCTCTACCTGTGCCCTCCTCCCTCTACCTGTGCCCTCCTCCCTCTACCTGTGCCTCCTCCCTCTACCTGTGCCCTCCCCCTCTACCTGTGCCCTCCTCCCTCTACCTGTGCCCTCCCCCCTCTACCTGTGCCCTCCTCCCTCTACCTGTGCCCTCCTCCCTCTACCTGTGCCCTCCCCCTCTACCTGTGCCCTCCCCCTCTACCTGTGCCCTCCCCCTCTACCTGTGCCCTCCCCCCTCTACCTGTGCCCTCCCCCTCTACCTGTGCCCTCCTCCCTCTACCTGTGCCCTCCCCCTCTACCTGTGCCCTCCTCCCTCTACCTGTGCCCTCCTCCCTCTACCTGTGCCCTCCTCCCTCTACCTGTGCTCTCCCTCTACCTGTGCACTCCCACTACCTGTGCCCTCCCCCTCCTGTGCCTCCCTCCTCTACCTGTGCCTCTCCTTCTCTCTCTACCTGTGCCCTTCTCCCTCTACCTGTGCCCTCCCCTCTACCTGTGCCCTTCCCCCCTCTGCCTGTGCCCTCCTCCCTCTCCCTGTGCCCCTCCCTCTACCTGTGCCTCCTCCCTCTACCTGTGCTCTCCTCCCTCTACCGTGCCCCTCCCTCTAACCTGTGCCCTCCTCCCTCTCCCTGGGCCTTCCCTCTACCTGTGCCTTCCCTCTACCTGTGCCCTCCCTCTACCGTCCCTCCCCTCTACCTGTGCCCTCCCCCCTCTACCTGTGCCCTCCCACCTCTACCTGTGCCCTCCTCCCTCTACCTGTGCTCTCCTCCCTCTACCTGTGCCCTCCCTCTACCTGTGCCCTCCCACCTCTCCAGCGTGACACACGGTAGCGCTGCTTGTAGTCCCCTTACTTTCAGCAAAGTATTTATGTTCTTTTAGACCTCGTATTAAAAAAAAAGTTATAATAGACAAGTTCAGACCGACCTACTTCCATACCCCCACCCCACCCCCCTACCCCTTTTTTATGTGTGGCCAAGTTATCCACCGTAACCACAAGTATTAAACAAAATGTTGTCTCTAATCTTAAGGAATTTCCTTTGCACACTTATTTTTGGCCTTCGATAGGAACCCAAAGTCAAAAAAGCCAAGCGTGGCTTTCCTCCACGTGATGGCTGCGTCCTTCTATCAGACCTGGAGCAGTCCTTGCTGAAGCAGAGGAAGCTGGTCATGCTGCTGGATTTGGACAACACACTCATCTATGGTCGAGAGGGCAATTTCGCAGGCCTCAGGGTAGGTACCGCTGGGGTGTATGGATGGATGGATGGATGGATGGATGGATGGATGGATGGATGGATGGATGGATGGATGGATGGATGGATGGATGGATGGATGGATGGATGGATGGATGGATTGGATGGACTGGATGGGCTGGAGGGAGGGATGGAGGGATGGATCGATGGGAATAATGGATAAGATGGATGGATTGGATGGGATGGGTGGATGGGAGGGATTGATGGGATGATGGATGGGTGATGGATGGGTGATGGATGGATGATGGATGGATGATGGATGGGTGGATGATGGACGGATGATGGACGGATGATGGACGGATGACGCACGGATGATGGACGATGGATGACGATGGATGATGATGGATGATGATGGATGATGATAAATGATGAAGTTGATCATGATAATGATGGCTGGTTCCTCGGGACCGAGGATCACAGGCAAGTTACTCTGGCAATACGCCCTCTGGTGGCTGTGTAGGCCAGTCTTTGAGCGTCACACTCTGGCAATACGCCCTCTGGTGGCTGTGTAGGCCAGTCTTTGAGCGTCACACTCTGGCACGTACTGGGCATGGGAATCTCTGGCTAGGGGTCTTCTGGGCAGCCGATGTTGTCCTCTTGACTTATTCCCTTGAGTTCCTTGTGGAGCATAGGGCCTCGGCAACAGTCCTCCAGCGTACTCGGTTCTGGGCAACTTTCTTCAGCGTTTATCTTCTAGCCGTTTCAAAGGTCTCAGGTTTTGACAATGCCCCCCACTGTCCCATTGACTTGTCTTATGGCACATGCTTGCTCTCGTCTCTCTACTTTCAGGTCCTCTCCTCTTCTTTCTCTCATCTCTTTCGTTCGTCTCTTCTCTCAATCGTCTGGTCTCTCTGTGTGTGTTGTGGTGTGTGTGTAGTGTGGGTGTGTGTGTGTGTGTGTGGTTGTGAGTGAGTGAGTGTGTGCGTATGTGTTGTGTGTTAGTGTGTGGTGTGCTTGTGTGCCTTTGTGGGTGTGTGTCGTGTGTGTAGTGTGTGTGTGTGTGTTAGGGTGTGTGTGTTGTGTGTGTGTGTAGTGTGGTGTGTGTTTCGTGATAGTGTATGTGGGTGTGTGTCGTGTGTGTGTGATGGTTGTTGAATACTGTCCAACGCTTTGGAGTGTGTGGTGCTTGTGTGTTTGTAGCAGCGTGCGACTCCCGCTCGGTTATCGTGTGTGTGTGTTGTGCGCGCGCAGTATGTCGTGTTGAATGCGTTCTGTGTGCATCTGTATAGTGCGTCTGTGTTGCGTATATTGTGTGTGCGTGCGCATACTCTATCGTTCCTGTGACGCGTTGCGCTTGTCGGCAGTGATGTAGCGTCATGGCTGTTTGCGTGTGTATCTGGTGCGATCCGTCGTCTGTGTGCATGTGGCGTGCCTGTGCCTGTAGTGATGTGGCGCGTGGGGGGGGGGGGGGAGGGGGGCGAGTGCAGAGTCTGAAGTGTGTCGGCCAGTAGAAAGCATGTGGGCGATCGTGAAACGAGTGTGGGGGCGAGTGAGCGGAGCGTTTGCGGGGCGAGGTGATGTGAGAGAGTGTGTGGGCGAGTGAGTGAGCGAGTGTGTGGGCGAGTGGGTGAGCGAGTGCGTGGGCGAGTGAGTGAGCGAGTGAGTGGGCGAGTGAGTGTGTGGGCGAGTGAGTGAGCGAGTGTGTGGGCGAGTGAGTGAGCGAGTGTGTGGGCGAGTGAGTGAGCGAGTGTGTGGGCGAGTGAGTGTGTGGGCGAGTGAGTGAGCGAGTGTGTGGGCGACTGGGTGAGCGAGTGCGTGGGCGAGTGAGTGAGCAATTGTGTGGGCGAGTGAGTGAGCGAGTGAGTGGGCGAGTGAGTGTGCGGGCGAGTGACTGTATGTGTGCACGTGCTGTGTGCGTGAACAAGTGTACGTACGTGTGTGTATGAACGCATTTGTGTGTGTGCACGCGTGTGAGTGTGCGTTTGAATGCGTGTGCGAGCGAGCGAGTGATTGTCCATTTCTACACATCGGCAGAGGTAAATGGAGAAATATAAAAACAAAGAAGACATTGTAAGACTCAAAGACGAGAATACAACTCAGAATCTATTTAAAATTTTGATCACAGCAAGAGGATCTTTACACATGTCTGATAGACTGCCAGACCCACTCCGTAGATGAACAGTCGGGGACACGCCATCAGAACGGGCCGCATGGTGAACCTGCACTGGACCTGGCACAAGCAAAGCCTGCTAAAAGACCTTAGCGTCTCATCAGTCTTCTCCCAAAGTGAGAACAGAAAAAGACAGGGACCGCAGTCCACCCACATGCACGATGAAGTTCCCTGCACATTCTCCATTCACACGCTTATATATCCATTTTCCAGATTATAATTTAAGCGGTCTAGATGGATGGATGTATGGATGGATGGATGGATGGATGGAAAAAGTGTTACGGCCTATCAGCCTTTGTAGGCTATGTAAGACCATTGAGCACGAAAAGCACCTGAATAGTTTAGAGTGAGGCAAATCATGTCACGGTGTTCCTAGTTATTAATGTCTATTTGCGTAGGGAGACGCGGTGGGTCTATTCTGACCCAATCCGCACGGGGCTTTTGCAGTCAACATCTTTGCTCTACTTTGCAGAAAGCATACATGAGACATTTGCATGAAGTGCCGCTCTCTGAATGGATGGGAGGGGATGGGGGTGGGGGTGGGGGGTGATGGATGGGGATGGGAATGAGATGGGATGCGATGGGGATGGGGGGGGGGATGGGGGGGGGGGAGGGGTGATGGATGGGGATGGGAATGAGATGGGATGCGATGGGGATGGGGGGGATGGGAGGGGATGGGAGGGGAGGGGATGGATGGATGAATGACTTTACAGCCTGTCAGCCTTTGAAGGCTACGTAAGGCCGTTCTCTGCGATAACCTATTAAAATGAGAGTAATAACATTCAATGCACTATGTCCCTATTTATTCGCCTCTTGCGAATCGCGTGGGGATGCGCGGTGGGTCAGTTCTTGTAACCCCCAGGGGGGTTTTGCAGTCAAGATAAAATGACCGAATGACAATGAATGAGGTATTAAGGACCTACCAGCCTAAAAAGGCTATATAAGGCCTCAAATTGTACTTTTAAACACACTACAAAATGGTTACATAAACAAAGGTTACAGTAATGAATGCAACGTCTTTGCTCTACTTTGCTTTGCAGAACGTTCACGCCAGGCTTCTGCAGGAGCTGCCGTTCTCCCAATGGGTTTCCGTGCGAATCCGACCAGGAGCACGTTGGTTCATGTACACCATGAACCATTTCTACCGCATGCACATGGTCACACAAGCGATCAGCCTTTACGCCGACAACATGCGCCCCCTGCTGGAGAACGGTCTCAGCTTCTTCCAGTCTCCCATCTTCGCAAGACGGCTCTGCGTCGAAAGTAAAGCCGAAATGATCAAGTGAGTGATTTCGTTGAAAGGCGTGTGGATGGATGGATGATGGATGGGTGGGTGGATGGCACGGTGAAAAGGTGGGTGGATGAATGGATGGGTGGATGGGTGGGTGAATGGTTGGTTGGGTGGGTGGATGAGTGGGTAAGTGAATGGATGGGTGGAGTTTTACTGCCCATCAACCTTTGTCGACTATGTAAAACCATTAAGCCCGAAAATCACAATAATAGTTTAGAGTAAGCGCAAATCAAGTCACCATGTCCCTAGTTATTCGCCTCTTTTCGAATCGCGTAGGGAGACGCGGTGGGTCAATTCTTGCCCCGAGCCCACAGGGGGATGCAGCATAGGGCTGGAGCTGCTCCGTCTTTCTGTCTTTGAAATATACATCTGAGATCTATGGATTATCTGTGGAAAGGATTTCGGATGGATTTGGAACAGTCCATGGAGATAAATGGATAGGGGTGGAGTTTAAGGGCCTATCAGCCTTGTAGGCTATAGAAGGCCACAACGTTAATAAACACCCATCTTTACCAAGGTATTAAAACTCTTCACGACAGTGCAGTCTCGTACAGTTCACTTAACCAGTAACATGAAATTCAATAAATCGAGTCCCACTGCCAGTCAGCCCGCAAAGGCTGTAAGAACCTTCAAACACGAAAAAGCATAAAGGGCGATAGGGCGAAAATTCACATCTCGATTTCCCTCGTCACCCACAAAATACTTAGGGATGGATGGATGGATTAGCCTAACATACTTCCATTGTATAAAATGTGCAATTAAAAGATTACCTCAGAAGAGGTAAGTGGAGAAATATCGAAAACAATGAGCGATGTGGGGAGAGTATCCATGGAGATAGATCAAGTACTTTGGGAAAAACCCACACACAAAAAACAATTTCTACAGAGAATCGTGTAGCTTGCACAAAAAGAATGATTATATGAATTGCTGACGGGCGATGGATGGATGGACGATATGTGGATGGATGATAGAAGGATGAATGACAGTTGATAGATGATATCTGATATGATAGTTGATGATAGTTGATAAAAAATTGATGACTGACGATGATAGATGATAGAAGATTGATGATTAACGATGATAGGTGTGAAATGATTGATGATAATGATGATGGCTGTTTTTCGGGTCAGAGAATCACTGGAGAGTAAGTCTTTGGCGATACGCCCTCTGGTGACTATAGGCCAATCTTTGGGCGCCACTCTGGCACACACTCGGGCATGGGAATGTCTGGGTTGGGGGGGTCTTACTTACTTACTTACTTGCTTACTTACTTACTTACTTGCTTGCTTGCTTGCTTGCTTACTTACGCCTTTGACCCCTCCTGGGGCAGAGGCCGCAAACAAGGGTTCTCCAACCATCCCGGTCCTTAGGAATCTTTTCCATTTGTCCCCAAGAGTGGCCTGTTCTCTTGACATCGGCGTCCAGGTCTCTGCGCCAACCGTTTTGAGGTCTACCTCTCTTTCTCTTCCCTTGCGGGTTCCATGAAAGGGACTTTCTGGTGGTGTTTGAGACCGGTTTGCGTTATGTGTGCCCTAACCATCTCCAGCGCCTTTGAATGATCTCTTGGTCTGCTGATTGTTGGTTTGTGCGTTGCCAGAGCTCCTCGTTGCTGATCTTTTCAGGCCATCGTATCTATAGAATGCGGCGCAGACATGTGTTGATGAATGGCTGGATCTTCTTGTTGGTGGGGTCTGGGCAGCCGATGTTTTCCTCCGTCTGCGAGTATTTTCTGTGGCCTCTCTAGCTGCTTTAAAAGGTCTTACCGCCTCGCTTTGACAATGCCTTTCAGCTGTCCCTGTGTCACGACTCAGTTTATTATTTTTAATTTTGGGAAAATTTATAGAGAAAATGTTGTGACTAACGTGTTGTTACTTTAAATTCACTTTGGCATGACGAGTCTTTAAATGTTTTTGTAGTGTCGGCACTTGCTGACTCGGCATTTTAAAACCGTTTCTGCACGTGGTTCCAATGTCCGCTGTTGCACGTGGTTTTCGTTTTTGTTGTGTTTTTTTTTACCCCCTTGCATAGAGAACCTTATTTAAAGGGATTGAGAATTGGAGAGAGATAGGGATTGAAGATAGAAAGAGATTGGAAGATTGTTAGAAGATTGTTAGAGATAAGAAATTGATACCAAGAACTGTAGTTGTTAAGCCCGCTGGGCGGTTTTAAAGTTTTTTGTAATATTTGTAATAGTTTTATTCTCTTTGAGTTCTCAGTTTTGTTTTCAGTTATTGAGAGTTTAGTTTGACAGATGTCTATGTGAAATGTAATACTCGATTGTTTTATGTAAAATTCTGTTTGTGGTGTCTTTGTTCTTAAATGTGATCAGTGACTGAGGAAGGAGTTTCCAGTTGTTGTTTTTTACTGTCCGGTCGGTGGTTGAACCAGTTACGAATTACACCAAACACGACACCCAGTCTTTGGATATGCTTTCCCAGTCTTCCTTTGACAGCATAATATACTGAGAGCATGATACATATATATCATTTTCAACCAAAATATTTTAGACAAGATGAATGAGAAGGAAAGTTCCTACAAATACATTTTGCTTTGTTTTGGCACGTCGTAGACGTTGAACCAACTCGAAAGTAGTCACGCAGAAGCTTAGGTGCATTGTAGATGTTCACCAAGTATATTCATTCATACACAGACACAATTACAAGCACAGATACATTTATGACACTGGATTGCAGCAAGTAGGGCATTGTCGCTATATTTTCATAAACCCACAGTTTTCCTGTCCCAGGGATAGAACCACGGCACTGTTTCTCGCACATCATCAACACCCAACACAGCTTGCATGTTCTGTCCCTGGGACGGGAAAATGTGGTTTATTTGAATGTCTTCTATCGGAGGAGTTTCATGCGCACGCCTCATCCTTGTTTTTCACAGAGGCTATTTCGACCAGAGGGAGACCTTGGTGGTGAAGGTGGATGACAGACAAGTCGTGTGGGACTATGCAGTCAACATGGTCCCCGTATACCCCTACGTCTACGCGGTAGGTATTGGATGGAATGGGTGGATGGGATGGACTGGATGGGTGGAATTACTGTTGTTTGTTAATGGCTTATCAGCCTTTGTAGGCTATGTAAGGCCATTTAGCATAATAGTCACTTGAATAGTTTAGAGGAAGCGCAAAATGAAATCACGATGTCCCTAATTA
>JAWQFJ010000437.1:0-5000 GCA_034096865.1 Theodoxus fluviatilis
CCCTATGTGCTGTCCCATCTCCCCTAAGTGCTGTCCCATCTTCCCTATGTGCTGCCCCATCTTCCCTATGTGCTGTCCCATCTTCCCTATGTGCAGTCCCATCTTCCCTATGTGCTGTCCCATCTTCCCTATGTGCTGTCCCATCTTCCCTGTCCCATCTTCCCTATATGATGTCCCATCTTCCCTGTCCCATCTTCCCTATGTGCTGTCCCATCTTCCCTATGTGCTGTCCCATCTTCCCTATGTGCTGTCCCATCTTCCCTATGTGCTGTCCCATCTTCCCTATGTGCTGTCCCATCTTTCCTATGTGCTGTCCCATCTTCCCTATGTGCTGTCCCATCTTCCCTATGTGCTGTCCCATCTTTCCTATGTGCTGTCCCATCTTCCCTATGTGCTGTCCCATCTTCCCTATGTGCTGTCCCATCTTCCCTATGTGCTGTCCCATCTTCCCTATGTGCTGTCCCATCTTCCCTATGTGCTGTCCCATCTTCCCTATGTGCTGTCCCATCTTCCCTATGTGCTGTCCCGTCTTTCCTATGTGCTGTTGTCCCATCTTTCCTATGTGCTGTCCCATCTTCCCTATGTGCTGTCCCATCTTCCCTATATGCTGTCCCATCTTCCCTATGTGCTGTCCCATCTTCTCTATGTGCTATTGTCCCATCTTTCCTATGTGCTGTCCCATCTTCCCCATGTGCACTTTTTCAGGTCTTTTAAAGCGTTTTCAGCGAAAGAGAACTCTTGAGTTCTGTTCAGATCAATCTACTGTATACATGAAGTTTCTTGAAACACACACAAACACACACACACACACACACACACACACACACAAACATACAAACATACACACAGGCACACATATGCACGCGCACGCACGCACACACACACACACACACACACAAACACACACACACACACACACACACACACACACACACACACACACACACACACACACACACACACACACACACACACACACACATCTGCGCAGTCTCAATCTTGTCTCCAAAAAAAGAAGTCAGGTACCGATCCTATTTTTGGGAAAGAGATATATGTCACCATAACTAAAACTCTTGTTTTGCCTTATGCAAACAAACCAAACTCAACAACAACAACAACAACAAACCACACAGCAGAAACACCACAAGGTCTGTTCACAAAGACAAAATAGAAGCCAACACGAGATGAACCACGATTCTTGGTTGCCTCTCCCAAAAACTCGTATGGCAAGAACTGTAGACTGTGGGTTTACAGCACGTCAAAGAGACTTTCCGACATGATTGCGAAATGGGATGACTTCTCAGAATCGTCTTCCATCCGTCTTCGATATTCTAAAACGTTGAGTGCGTGGGAATGGCTGGTGTGTCTTATTTGAGGAGAGAGTGCACAGTTTGTAATGGCGCTGTTCCATCAGGGAGGAGCACCTGTGAAAGACTAATCAGAGTCGAGAGTGAACATTGAAGATTCTAACTGGAACGTTCACACAGCACGCAACGTCCATGGTTCAACTTTTATTTTTCAAAATGTAAACATCTTTATTAAGACATGCTTTAACAAAAATTGAGTATAATGAGTGATGTTTGTAATTTTCAAGGTTCGGCTCCGTGCTGCAGAGGTAAAGTCTTTCATTCTGATCACCTCTTTCTGGGACTGGGTGTATCCCTATGCAACAATGAAACATCTAGTGAGGCCGCGCGAACTCAGACTTTCAAAAAACAAATACTCGGACCGCTGATGACACTGTTTAGTTCTCTCTAGGGCGGAAAGGGAGAAGTTTTACACTCACCCAAGTGCGAGGCAAACACAGCGGTGGGAAATAGGCCACGAGGGGATGCAGAAGCGGTAAAGCGCCTGTGGTTTGGAGTAGCACACCTGGGTAAGTAACCCAGGATCCCGGATGTTCCGCCTGAATTGGTCTGCCCTGGGCAAAGTTGGGCAAGAGCAGAAGAGCTTTGTTCCCTTGCCTAGAGCAATAGTCCTTTCATCCTTCTTTGATAGAGTTTGCCATGTCCAACACCCCGACTCACCACGGAGAAGTCCTTCAGGTAATTTGTTCCGCAATACGCCTATAGCAATTGGTGCAGGGCAAATATACATTTGGAAATATCTAACAAACTCATGATAGACTGCCTCCAGCAGTCTCTCTCCAGTACCCATCTGACAGCATTGGGTTGTCTGAACCCTGAAGACTGGTTGGAAGTGGTACAAGTGAAGCAAATCGCCACAGCCACTCTACGGCCCCTCATCAGTTATGTCGCATGAGCCGAAATTGGGAGACGCTATATCGTCCTTATACTGTTGTCAAACTGTTTTAACCTGTCATCTGTATGCTATGTTTAAAAAAGTGTACATTTTCTTAACACTCCTTCATTCGTGGTATTTGGCGCTTTTATCCTTGCAACATGAATGACCACATCATTTCCATAGTTTTACTTTCTCTCTTGACATTCACAGTGATGGCTGGTTCCTCGAATCCTCGGATCACAGGGGAGGAAGTCTCTAGGGACATGCCCTCACATGACTGGGTTGGGCAGTCTTTGACAGGCACACTGTGGCGTACATTGGGCATGGAAATCTCTGGGTAGGGGACTCTGGGCAGCCCATGCCTCTCTTCTGTTTCAAAGGTCTCAGCGCCTCGCTTTGACAATATCCTCCACCTGTCCCTGTCTTCGGCAATGGTTTCCCCGTCTTCCTCTGGGATACACGAATAAGAACTTTGTTTTCGCAATAGCGAGACTGTTTTCTCCATTATGCCGATTTCGTCGTACTTCTTGCCTATGTCTTAATACCGTTCGTATGACACATTGCGGTCGCCTTGCTTGCTATCTCAGCTCTCATGGCAAAGCCACGTGTATGTACTCCAGAGTGTGGCCTGCTGCGTTCTCCTGCCCCTCTGGTCGCCATAGATTCGCTTCCCAGCGTCTCCAAGAAAAACAACTCATTTTTACACAAAACATGCGTGGTATTAAAACCCTTATTCACTGAGTCGTTGTGCATTGCTGCATAGCACGGAAATCACGTGCATCCGACGTGGTAGACATACGTAAGGTGTCGTTTCAAGAATTTTTTTTACAGAAAAGTGTTAGTGATCGCAACATTCTTGAAAGCTACCAGCGACATCGTGTGCATAGGCATTCTCTTTGCAAACGTGTTGACGAGACAAACTCTTGCTGCATTTCTGCATTCATGTCGCCTTCATTCTACTCCTTACAATCCTCTCGAGATAATGCAAGACAACTTGAATTAGTAAGTACTATTGATCCAAGAAAGAGCCTTATTGCTCAGAGAGAATACAATCTGTGCCGACAAGGAACTGTGCATTGTGTGAGGAATCGGTGCATTTTACTTCAGTGTGGCAGAAGTTTTCTGAGGAACATATCCTCCCCCTCCGCAAACACTCTCGAAGTCTTTCCCTCGATTCTTGGCCTCGGGCAGAAAAAAAAAACAGGGAGGCGTGGAACAGGGAATGCAGACAGCCCTTGGATTTCGCAAGATAAAACCTTGTGCTTGGAACTGATTGCATGGCTTTCTTGAAAAGGTGCACTTCGTGAGAGAGTGCCTTCGAGTGACGGCAGATCTCTGCGCAGAATGAGCTGGTTAGTGTTTAAGTTAACTTTGGTGCATTCTTTTGTAACCAAGCTGCATGCTCCTAGAGGAGCTGTTGATGGAAGAATAAAGACTTTAGCACGTTGACTGGGAGGTGAAAGGGTGCAGAATGAACACCCATCAATAATTCAAATGCTACAAAATAAAAGCAGGAACCTTCTCCTTGAACTGTAAGCAATCTGACGACTCGGTGTAGCATTTGCAGGACTGCCGTCAATATGTGACCGTTCATTTGAAACAAGGCGAAAGTCGGCAAAACAGTTTTGAAGAAATGCTGTGAAAGGTAATCAGCGCACTGTGTTGCGTAATAGCTCTCTTGAAATTTACATTACTGTTTAAAAAATGTATTTCCTCGAGAATGCTGTGGTGTTGTTTTTTTCTAGAATGTGCATGAATGAACAAATACAATTGTGTTTTACATTTCTCATTTTGTCGTTTTTCCAATTCTAACATTGATTTCTTAAGCACATTCACATATGATGAATAGATTGAACTGAGTGGGTTAACCCTTTTTCTCTTGCTACAGAGGCGGATTGGCATATTTTGATGGGAGTACGACAACCTCAGTCTCAGCAGACAGCACGGGCCGACCTCTGTGGCATGTGCATGCCAACACTGTAGTGTTGTATGCCTTGTACTATTACAGGGCGTTACACCGATCCTGCCTGGAGTTGTTGTCGGGTTGCAGATTCTGCCGTGACTGAGCAGTCCAATCCTGGCGTGGCTGTCCTTGTCACAGCGGCCGCTTTGGACTGTGCTGGTATCATCCCGTCTCTACCTGTCCTTCCATCGAGTGCGTCTGTACTTATTCAGCCTCCGGAGTCTCATCTCTCCCTACATCAGTCTGTTCTGAAGCTCATCTCGCAACTGTTGGGGTCCCTAGCAACGTCCATTCAGCCCGATATGCTGATGCTAAGCCCCTAGGTCCCTTTTGCGGACATCCGTGAATCTCAGCAGTGGACAACCAGTTGATCTCCTGTCAGTGTTTAGTTCGCCAAATAGGAGACCCTTTGGGATCTTAATGACAAATTAAACATTTTCAAAGGTGCGTCAAAGGCGAAGAAAGCAATTTTCTGCTGTTTTGCGACGGACTTTCACTGCTGATGGTTGCATTTTGCAGTTCTGGCGATGTTCAATAGATCGAAGTGTTTCATTGTATTATTCCCTCTTCCTCATGTTGTAACAAATCTTCAAGAAAGACTACCCCTGTTGAATTCAATACGTTAACTCACTGAAATCGCATCGCTGAATACCATGCTACAGGCATAGCCAGCATCGGCACCTTATTACTACAAGTCTCATAATGTCGTATCAGATAGGCATGGGAATTGCCCGCGAAATCGCGGATTTCCGCGAAAATACAGTTTCCACGCCGTGAAAAAATAACTATGTCC
>JAWQFJ010000437.1:10000-32500 GCA_034096865.1 Theodoxus fluviatilis
CCGTATTCAGAACGCAAGGTGTTTGCATTACACTGAGTCGATTTGGGACATCAACAATGGGAAGGGACGGTGCTGTCTGGTCACGCCTGCAGGCGATGAAAATGTATTGGTCACGTGATAGGGCCTCTCCAAGCAAACATGACGGCTTATAAAAAGGGGTGAGGTACAGTGGAGCCAGTCTCCCGCTACGTGGCGCTGTGACATGGCGGAAGTGAGCGTGGCTGCGCTTTTGGTGTGCGCGCTGGTCCTGCAGATCCGTGCCCAGGGCAACCCAGAACGTGAGGAGTTTTGTCTGACTGCGCATGTCTCGTCTTCCTCCGCTTGGAGTTGTGTCTGACTGCGCATGTCTCGTCTTCCTCCGCTTGGAGTTTTGTCTGCCTGCGTAGCGCACACCGTTTTCTTGCCTGACTTAGCCTCGTGTTCTATATGTGACCGCACATGAGAAAATAATGCTAAAGTAAGGGGGAGGGGGGAAAGAGAGACAAATGAGGTGTTTCAACCACAATATTATTTATTCATTCATGCATATTTAAGAAAAAAACGAGCATGTTCATTGATGAAATCTTTAATTCTGTTTACATGAATATAAAGCTCAGGAAAATGCATTCGTTACTTAGTGGGCTGATGACTGTACTCAGCGTTTCCTTTGAAATGGTTTTTCCTATGTTGGCCTTGTTTCACGCGCACAAATACGTGTGTGTTCTCTATCCTACCCGTGGTGAGCAGTATTCTCTTGTTCTTGCTCGCCCCGCTCTCTACTCCTGGTTCACCCTCAAAGCATCGTGCGTTTTCTAAGTTTATTAACAGTAAAAACTTGTTTCTCAATTTACAAAAAATGAGGATCTTTGACTCCCTTGTTGAGATGGAGAGAATGAGAGATTTGCCCTGAGGACAGCTTCCGCACTGGGGTTTGCCCACGCCCTCCATAGACATGAGGATGTCTTGTGGACCAGCCTGCTTCGGATGTGCAACATTTTGGATCTTGTGTCTTAGTTCATAATTTGTGGCACGAGCAGTTTCTGACGTTGACAAGGCGGTTGGAAGGAAAGTCAAAAACTGTCGAAGCCTCTCTTGTTTTTGTTTGTGTGTTTGTTTGTTTCACACATGGACTGCCATTTCTAGCTCTCCCATTTCCATTTACTCCTTCTGTACTGCCAGTAATCTACTGTTATTCTTAATTCTCCAGGAGCATGTTACTGTCCTCTTTCCGTCTGTCGCCCTATCAGTCTACCCTCCTGTCACTGGCTGATGTTCTGTTTGGATCTGATGCTGTCTTCGCATGCTCGCCACTTTGATCTGCTTCTTCCTGCTTGCAGAGTGTCTGCCAGTCTGTGAAATCCTATCGCAGTCTTGCAGTGGATGACCGATTGTGTCTGTCTCTGCCTACCTGCCTTTTCTCGTGTTTCATTGCTTATCTACTTTTACATCTAACTACTTCTCAATCTGCCTGTCTTACCAGTGTTTACCAATCTGCCCATCTCCTTGATTATATACCGGCCTGCTATCTCCTACGAAAACACTTCGCATTTAAGGACAAAATGGTGAACAGCATGCGAAGAGATATCTGCTTCCTTTACTGGTTTCACGTCAGAGACGTAACTCCGTGAATGCCATACTCCTTTGTACATCTTCAAACAAGGCGTGTCTCCTTGCAGCCTGCCTCAACGGCGGACAGTGCCAGGGAAGATGTTACACGACCGTGATCTCCAGCTTCCAAACGGTTCAGATGAACGTCGGTTCCTGTCCATCTAACGCCAACCGTCCTGCGTGCTGCACAGGTAAGTGCGTGGCAAGGTCCTCGGCAGCGTTGCGTGGGAGAGATGGCGCTACAGGACAAAGGGCATAGAAAACTCAGCACAGGTACGTGCGTGGCAAGGTCCTCGTCAGCGTTGTATGGGAGAGATGGCGCTACAGGACAAAGGGCATATAAAACTCAGCACAGGTACGTGCGTGGCAAGGTCCTCGTCAGCGTTGTATGGGAGAGATGGCACTACAGGACAAAGGGCATAGAAAACTCAGCACAGGTACGTGCGTGGCAAGGTCCTCGTCAGCGTTGTATGGGAGAGATGGCACTACAGGACAAAGGGCATAGAAAACTCAGCACAGGAGGAATTTTCTTTTTGGTTTTTGATTGCTTGTATTGGAAGAAGACGAATAAAAGTGATCAAAGCGCAAATGTTTGCCTGAAAAGCCGTCTACATCGCAGCAATTTGTATTCTTCGTTTGGTCTTGCAACACAAATGACTCTATTTCTTTTTAACCTGCGTGTGCTCTAATTCAGCGCATCGAGGCGGCAGTCAGTCAGATGTTTCTTGAACCGTAGAAAACTGTTAGCCTTGAAAACTAGCTCTTAAAATTATTTTAGTACCAATAAAGGCATTTTAAGATCAATAAAGGGCTTTAATGTTTTAAAAGTGGTTAACATCGATCGGGCAGTATAAAGAAAACCATAGTGTCGTTTGAAAGCTTTCACAGAAAAATTACAGAGAAAATGCAAATCAAGTTATTGCACTTGTAAAATGTTTGCTCAATAAATAATCTGGATACAAGTTGAAATTTATGCCGAATCTTTGGTGCCAGCCCAGCTCTATAAAGGGAGACATTGAGGAATTTGCTGCGACGTTTTTGCTAAAATTGATTGTTGTGTCTCTGTGCCATGTGTGAGAGTCACTCACAGCCTGCCGAAGGTTAGCCCGAACCTCCCAGACGTGATGGCTTCAGTAGATCAGTCTATATCGTGCAACCGCCGTGGTGAACCAGGTTCACAAGCAGACAACATATTTGTTCATCCCAAAAATACTTGAGAAGGCGAAAGAAGAGTGTCGAAGATAACAAACACTCAAATAAATACAGTCCACGATTTCTGTCAAGCGTAGCATCAATGATTTTTTCAAACAGCAGCTTTTTTCCGCTGACGTTCTCAGTAAAGTAATTAGTAATACACCTCTATCACGGAGCGGTACCACTTCGTCCCGTTCGCTGTCAAAACGACTGGAGTAGTCGGACCGGCAGCAACGGAACTTATCCGAGAGATCGGCCAGCGGATTGCACTGTCGACAGATGACCCACGCCAGACACAGTTCCTGTTTCAGAGAATCTCGCTTGTAATCGCCAGGGGCAACGCGTTCGCGATCACGTCGTCGGCCAAGCGTGAGGCTTCCCGTGACTCAAAGCCGAGGGGTTTCCCCTGTTTCTGACCCTGGCGGTTGTGTTTCCCATGGGTTTACCATCAGTGGTGTGGTCATGCTCCTCCCTTTCAAGTTGGGGTTGCAGGAAAATAGATGTAGATGTAGCTTTTCAGGGATATATTCTCAATGCTATTCACACTTGCCATAGAGAAATGCTGGCCCCATTCTAGACATCGACGCGCGTGTATGAAGAAAATACTTTCATACTG
Source organism: Theodoxus fluviatilis (assembly GCA_034096865.1). Classification (NCBI taxonomy): domain Eukaryota; kingdom Metazoa; phylum Mollusca; class Gastropoda; order Cycloneritida; family Neritidae; genus Theodoxus; species Theodoxus fluviatilis. Next base: position 13,398 of record JAWQFJ010000437.1, read on the forward strand.
CATACTGATACGGAGTCTCGCGGCCGGCGGTACGTGATGACGTATTACAGATTTCCTGTTGCTGTGGAGCGCAGTCGAGTCTCATGCACTGTGGCTGTGTTTCGATGACCATCACGTAATTAGTTATCAAGCAATTCGGTTCTGGAAAGAGTAGCACTGACACATAGATTTCGCCCCAAGACACGAAGTTAGATGTTCTAGGCATGAAGAAAAGCCAAAATCCCCTTCACAGATGGGCCACACTGGTGGACCGTTCTGGGAGAGGGGTGTGATGTTGGTCGTTTAATTCGCAGTGACTCCCACACAGAATGACAATCAAATTGTTACGTGCTTGCTTGCTCACATACGCAATCGTGGACGGTTATTCCGCCCCCAGTATGACAATTAAGTTTGAATAATTGACAAACTGGTGTACACAATGTGCTTTCAGCTAAAATGGGTTACAATGAATATCATGTTTTGCAGCAGTCATCAAGGCTATTCGGCTCTGTTTCGAGCATAAACGCCTTTGCGAAAACGCAGCCAATCAGATGCCGTGGCCCGCTAGCGGATCGGGTTCCGCACCCCTTTTCTCGGACGAGTCCACTAGTGTGGCCCATCTGTGGAGGGGATCCCGAAAAACCTCTTCTCCCGGATCACTATCATGAGCGATTGGTGACTGAGGAGAAGGCTGCAATATTGTCCCCCAAAAGTACACACAAATCCATTCGTTCCCTCCCCTAATCTGTGCGAGATGAAGGCAGCGGTGGTTGGCAGGGAGCTTTCTCACTGTTGACCTCCATGTTGATCTCCACTCGAACTCCCTCGTCCAATGGGCGTTGAGGAGAGGACGCGCAAAGACCGTCTCAGTCAGGAAAAAAACACATTGAGCAGAGCGTAGGTAGTCAAGCTTAATGCGGAGGGACGCACCTGGGCACTGAAGCGAGGCTGGCACCAATGTAGACTACTGTGACCAGCACCGAATCAGGGGACGTTCTTGGCTCAAAGCCTCGACAGCCAGCATCGCATTACGACGACCTCTCGGGGAAAGCAGGCTTGACATGGAGTGTAACTTATCCATTCTGGTGTTGTCTTCTTCGAGGATGAAATACAAAAACGTAGGGATCGCTAGAATGTGTAAAAGTCCCTGCTTGAATGACGGATCAATCCTTTTGGGTATCGCATTTCCTCAGTTTGGCTTACCTGAAGATCGTTTTCGAGAGGACACGGTAGGCCTACACCAGTCATATGACTCCTTCGACGCCATCCTCACCGCCACTCTGGAAAATGAGGAATCGCTAGGCTCGAAACTTGTTATCCTTCAGTACACCAGTGATTCATGAACCTTCATGGGGTCCTTGTGATCATTTTTTGTTTTTTTCTTCGGGACTCCAAAGATCTATTCTTAAGCTATATCTTCTTCGAGGATTGGTCCTTGCACGCAGACATTAATTTTCTCAGAGTTGGTTTCTTCACCATAATTCTGTGCGTTGTGTGTAAGGATGAAGCTGATCCTTACACGTGTCCTTGCAGTTGCAGGATTGCATGAGGCATGCGTGAAAGTCGAGAGGTCCATTACATTACAAAAGTCTATTGATCCCCCCCAGCAGTATTGAATGTATCTTCACCAGTGGTTATATGTTTCCAGATTTATTTTGTTTTCTCGTGGGGTTCTCAGTAATGTACTGTTTTGCAGTTCTGTTAGCCAATTTGGTCTACCTTTCAATTTAATCTACTCAGCATTAAACTGTTATCTATCACATGTTCAGTGACCGATTCGGGTCTGCAGAATATTTTTTTATCTTTCTGTAGTCTCTCGGTGATGATATAGTTTATGATAAACTGTCCAATACTTTCTAGATGAATGCGTTTCTTGAGTCCTCTGCCATTGACTATCGGCTGCTACCCTGTATCGTTACAGTGTGTCGTAACCCTGTGTGTGCGTGAATGAGTATGAATATTCATGAATGACGTGAGCATATATGACGCGCCTACTCCTCTGCGTGAATGCGTGAGAGTTGGTTCAACCTCTACTCTGCGTGAATGCGTGAGAGTTGGTTCAACCTCTGCTCTGCGTGAATGTGTGAGAGTTGGTTCTACCTCTGCTCTGCGTGAATGTGTGAGAGTTGCTTCAACCTCTACTCTGCGTGAATGCGCGAGAGTTGGTTCAACCTCTACTCTGCGTGAATGCGCGAGAGTTGGTTCTACCTCTACTCTGCGTGAATGCGTGAGAGTTGGTTCAACTTCTACTCTGCGTGAATGCGCGAGAGTTGGTTTAACTTCTACTCTGCGTGAATGCGCGAGAGTTGGTTCAACCTCTACTCTGCGTGAATGTGTGAGAGTTGGTTCAACCTCTACTCGGCGTGAATGTGTGAGAGTTGATTCAACCTCTACTCTGCGTGAATGCGCGAGAGTTGGTTCAACTTCTACTCTGCGTGAATGTGTGAGAGTTGGTTCAACCTCTACTCGGCGTGAATGTGTGAGAGTTGATTCAATCTCTACTCTGCGTGAATGCGCGAGAGTTGGTTCAACTTCTACTCTGCGTGAATGTGTGAGAGTTGATTCAACCTCTACTCTGCGTGAATGCGCGAGAGTTGGTTCAACTTCTACTCTGCGTGAATGTGTGAGAGTTGGTTCAACCCCTACTCTGCGTGAATGTGTGAGAGTTGGTTCAACCTCTACTCGGCGTTAATGTGTGAGAGTTGATTCAACCTCTACTCTGCGTGAATGCGCAGTTGGTTCAACCTCTATGACGTACCCCCCCCCCCCAAAAAAACAAAAAAAAAAAGAAAAAAAAAAAGAGAAAAAAGTATTTAAAGGAGCTTCCTCAACTCCATGTTTACCACTGCTATGTTCGTCACACTACGCAGGTCCTACCCCTGCCTGGCAGTGGTCTGCTTGGTCCGCCTGCTCCACGGACGCCTTCCCCTCGCAGTCGCGCTACCAGGTGTGCAAGGCCGCCAACGGAGAGGACGCCACCTACTGGGACTGCCCCATCCCCGTGGGAAGCTACTCCGAGTACCGGGCTTGCTCCATCTCCTCTGGCAACTACCGTGAGTGACCTCCGTCTTTATCAGCTCTGTAGCCAGAGAGGCTGGGATTTCAGGTTTGATGGATTGGTCAAGATGTGTGTTGCAGTATTGACAGAGTGGTCAACTGGTGTTGTGTGTTGCGGTATTGACAGAGTGGTCAACTGGTGTTTATAGTTTCTGTGATGATAGAGTGGTAGATCGGTGCTTATAGTTGCAATATTGACAGAGTGGTCGAGTGGTGTTGTGTGTTGCAGTATGGACAGAGTGATCGAGTGGTGTTGTGTGTTGCAGTTTGGACAGAGTAGTCAACTGGTGTTTATAGTTTCAGTGCTGACAGACTGGTCAAGTAGTGTTTATACTTGCAGTACTGACGGAGTAGTCAAGGTATGTGTTCTAGTTCTGACGGGCTGATCAAGTAGCGATGTGCGTGGCAGAAAGAAAAGACTGGTCAAGAGGTGCCGTGTGTTGGAGTATTGAAATAATGGTCAAGTGGTGTTGTGATTTACAAAAATCGCTGATGAAGTGCTGAATAGTCAAGATGTAAATACAGTGGGATATTTCTTTAATGTTTTATGAAGAAGTCATGAGTATTTATTTCAGGTTACATAGCAATTCGAATATTCTTATGTGGTGATTTTTACAAATTAATCTACAATTAATAAATATTTATTTTTGCAATATTTTCGTGACGCTCTAAGATGTAGGCTCATTTCTGTGTCATGGGTGAAGCATCATTCTCATAACATAAACCTACTTGGTTACATGAGTGTTTTGCTACACACGCTACTTGTCCAGTTGTGGTTGGGCTTCCACTGTGTCCACTCACAACGCCTGGTTTCGCTGTTGGTCCAACTTTGCGTCTTTCGAAGCATGGCATGTGAGTCAGAGCATCCCGCAGCGCGGTCCCCACGGTCCCCAAGGCGGGCACAGTCCCCAAGGTCCCCAAGGCGGGCACAGTCCCCAAGGTCCCCAAGGCGAGCACAGTCCCCAAGGCGAGCACAGTCCCCAAGGTCCCCAAGATCCCCAAGGTCCCCAAGGCAAGCACGGTCCCCAAGGCTTGCACGGTCCCCAAGGCGAGCAAGGTCCCCAAGGTCCCCAAGGCGAGCACGGTCCCCAAGGTCCCCAAGGCGAGCACGGTCCCCAAGGTCCCCAAGGCGAGCACGGTCCCCAAAGTCCCCAAGGCGGGCACGGTTCCCAAGGCGAGCACAAACCCCAAGGTCCCCAAGATCCCCAAGGTCCCCAAGGCAAGCACGGTTCCCAAGATCCCCAAGGTCCCCAAGGCGAGCACAGTCCCCAAGGTCCCCAAGATCCCCAAGGTCCCCAAGGCAAGCACGGTCCCCAAGGCTTGCACGGTCCCCAAGGCGAGCAAGGTCCCCAAGGTCCCCAAGGCGGGCACGGTCGCCAAGGTCCCCAAGGTCCCCAAGGTCCCCAAGGTCCCCAAGGTCCCCAAGGTCCCCAAGGTCCCCAAGGCGAGCAAGGTCCCCAAGGTCCCCAAGGCGAGCACGGTCCCCAAGGTCCCCAAAGTTCCCAAGGCGAGCAAGGTCCCCAAGGCGAGCACGGTCCCCAAGGTCCCCAAGGCGAGCACGGTCCCCAAGGTCCCCAAGGCGAGCACGGTCCCCAAGGTCCCCAAGGCGAGCAAGGTCCCCAAGGTCCCCAAGGTCCCCAAGGCGAGCACGGTCCCCAAGGTCCCCAAAGTTCCCAAGGCAAGCAAGGTCCCCAAGGCAAGCACGGTCCCCAAGGTCCCCAAGGCGAGCACGGTCCCCAAGGTCCCCAAGGCGAGCACGGTCCCCAAGGTCCCCAAGGCGAGCACGGTCCCCAAGGTCCCCAAGGCGAGCAAGGTCCCCAAGGCGAGCAAGGTCCCCAAGGTCCCCAAGGTCCAAGGCGAGCAAGGTCCCCAAGGTCCCCAAGGCGAGCACGGTCCCCAAGGTCCCCAAGGTCCCCAAGGACCCCAAGGTCCCCAAGGCGAGCACGGTCCCCAAGGTCCCCAAGGCGAGCACGGTCCCCAAGGTCCCCAAGGCGAGCAAGGTCCCCAAGGTCCCCAAGGCGAGCAAGGTCCCCAAGGCGAGCAAGGTCCCCAAGGCGAGCAAGGTCCCCAAGGCGAGCAAGGTCCCCAAGGTCCCCAAGGCGAGCAAGGTCCCCAAGGTCCTCAAGGCGATCAAGGTCCCCAAGGTCCCCAAGGCGAGCACGGTCCCCAAGGTCCCCAAGGCGAGCACGGTTCCCAAGGCGAGCACGGTTCCCAAGGTCCCCAAGGCGAGCACGGTTCCCAAGGCGAGCACGGTCCCCAAGGTCCCAAAGACGAGCACAATCCTCAAGGTCCCCAAGGCGAGCACAATCCTCAAGGTCCCCAAGGCGAGCACGGTCCCCAAAGTCCCCAAGGTCCCCAAGGTCCCCAAGGTCCTCAAGGTCCCCAAGGTCCCCAAGGCGAGCACGGTCCCCAAAGTCCCCAAGGTCCCCAAGGTCCCCAAGGCGAGCACGGTCCCCAAGGTCCCCGAGCAAGGTCCCCAAGGTCCCCAAGGCGAGCACGGTCCCCAAGGTCCCCAAACAAGGTCCCCAAGGTCCCCAAGGCGAGCACGGTCCCCAAGGTCCCCGAGCAAGGTCCCCAAGGTCCCCAAGGCGAGCAAGGTCCCCAAGGTCCCCAAGGCGAGCACGGTCCCCAAGGTCCCCAAGGTCCCCAAGGCGAGCAAGGTCCCCAAGGTCCCCAAGGCGAGCACGGTCCCCACGGTCCCCAAGGCGAGCACAATCCTCAAGGTCCCCAAGGCGAGCACGGTCCCCAAAGTGTCCAAGGTCCCCAAAGTCCCCAAGGTCCTCAAGGTCCCCAAGGCGAGCAAGGTCCCCAAAGTCCCCAAGGTCCTCAAGGTCCCCAAGGCGAGCACGGTCCCCAAGGTCCCCAAGGTCCCCAAGGTCCCCAAGGCGAGCAAGGTCCCCAAGGTCCCCAAGGCGAGCACGGTCCCCAAGGTCCCCAAGGCGAGCACGGTCCTCAAGGTCCCCAAGGCGAGCACGGTCCCCAAGGTCCCCAAGGCGAGCACGGTCCCCAAGGTCCCCAAGGCGGCACCCAAGGTTCCCAAGGTCCCCAAGGTCCCAAGGCGAGCAAGGTCCCCAAGGTCCCCAAGGCGAGCAAGGTCCCCAAGGTCCCCAAGGCGAGCACGGTCCCCAAGGTCCCCAAGGCGAGCACGGTCCCCAAGGTCCCCAAGGCGGCACCCAAGGTTCCCAAGGTCCCCAAGGTTCCCAAGGCGGGCACGGTCCCCAAGGCGGGCACGGTCCCCAAGGTCCCCAAGGCGAGCACGGTCCTCAAGATCCCCAAGGCAAGCACGGTTCCCAAGGTCCCCAAGGCGAGCACGGTCCCCAAGGTCCCCAAGGCGAGCACGGTCCCCAAGGTCCCCAAGGCGGCACCCAAGGTTCCCAAGGTCCCCAAGGTTCCCAAGGCGGGCACGGTCCCCAAGGTGGGCACGGTCCCCAAGGTCCCCAAGGTCCCCAAGGCGAGCACGGTCCCCAAGGTCCCCAAGGTCCCCAAGGTCCCCAAGGTCCCCAAGGTCCCCAAGGTCCCCAAGGTGGGCACGGTCCCCAAGGCGAGCACGGTCCCCAAGGTCACCAAGGCGGGCACGGTTCCCAAGGCGGGCACGGTCCCCGGGGTCCCCGGGGTCCCCAAGGTCCCCAAGGTGAGCACGGTCCCCAAGGTGAGCACGGTCCCCAAGGTCCCCAAGGTCCCCAAGGTGAGCACGGTCCCCAAGGTCCCCAAGGTCCCCAAGGTGAGCACGGTCCCCAAGGTCCCCAAGGTCCTCAAGGTGAGCACGGTCCCCAAGGTCCCCAAGGTCCCCAAGGTGAGCACGGTCCCCAAGGTCCCCAAGGTCCCCAAGGTGAGCACGGTCCCCAAGGTCCCCAAAGCGGACACGGTCCCCAAGCTCCCCAAGGTCCCCAAGGTCCCCAAGGCGGGCACGGTCCCCAAGGTCCCCAAGGTCCTCAAGGTCCTCAAGGTCCCCAAGGCGGGCACAGTCCCCAAGGCGAGCACGGTCCCCAAGGTCCCCAAGGCGAGCACGGTTCCCAAGGCGAGCACGGTCCCCAAGGTCCCCAAGGTCCCCAAGGCGGGCACGGTCCCCAAGGCGAGCATGGTCCCCAAGGTCCCCAAGGCGAGCACGGTTCCCAAGGCGAGCACGGTCCCCAAGGTCCCCAAGGTCCCCAAGGTCCTCAAGGTCCCCAAGGCGGGCACAGTCCCCAAGGTCCCCAAGATCCCAAAGGCGAGCACGGTCCCCAAGGTCCCCAGGGCGGGCACGGTCCCCAAGGTCCCCAGGGCGGACACGATCGCTAAGGCGGGCACGGTCCCCAAGGTCCCCAAGGCGAGCACGGTCCACAAGGTCCCCAAGGTTCCCAAGGCGGGCACGGTCCCCAAGGTCCCCAAGGTCCCCAAGGCGAGCACGGTTCCCAAGATCCCCAAGGCGAGCACGGTCCCCAAGTTCCCCAAGGTCCCCAAAGTCCCCAAGGCGAGCACGGTCTCCAAGGTCCCCAAGGCGGGCACGGTCCCGAAGGCGAGCACGGTTCCTAAGATTCCCAAGGTCCCCAAGGTGCAGAAGGCGAGCACGGTCCCCAAAGTCCTCAAGGCGAGCACGGTCCTCAAAGTCCCCAAGGCGAGCACGGTCTCCAAGGTCCCCAAGGCGGGCACGGTCCCCAAGGCGAGCATAGTTCCTAAGATTCCCAAGGTCCCCAAGGTGCAGAAGGCGAGCACGGTCCCCAAAGTCCTCAAGGCGAGCACGGTCCCCAAAGTCCTCAAAGCGAGCACGGTTCCCAAGAACGCCAAGGTCCCCAAGGCGAGCACGGTCCCCAAGGTCCCCAAGGTCCCCAAGACGAGCACGGTCCTTAAGGTCCCCAAGGTCCCCAAGGCGGGCACGGTTTCCAAGATTCCCAAGGTCCTCAAGGCGAGCATGGTCCCCAAGGTCCCCAAGGCGAGCACGTTCCCCAAGGTCCCCAAGGTCCCCAAGGCTTGCACGGTCCCCAAGGCTTGCACGGTCCCCACGACGAGCACGGTCCCCAAGATCCCCGAGGCGGGCACGGTCGCCAAGGTCCCCAAGGCGAGCACGGTCCCCAAGGTCCCCAAGGCGGGCACGGTCCCCAAGGCGAGCAAGGTCCCCAAGGCGGGCACTGTTCCCAAGATTCCCAAGGTCCCCAAGGCGAGCATGGTCTCCAAGTTCCCCAAGGCGAGCACGGTCCCCATGGTCCCCAAGGCGGGCACGGTCCCCAAGGTCCCTAAGGCTTGCACTGTCCCCAAAGCTTGCACGGTCCCCAAGGCTTGCACGGTCCCCAAGGCGAGCACGGTCCCCAAGGTCCCCAGGGCGGGCACGGTCGCCAAGGTCCCCAAGGCGGGCACGTTCCCCAAGGTCCCCAAAGCTTGCACGGTTCCCAAGGCTTGCACGGTCCCCAAGGCGAGCATGGTCCCCAAGGTCCCCAAGGCGGGCACGGTCCCCAAAGAGGGCACGGTCAGCAAGGTCCCCAAGGCGAGCACGGTCCCCATGGTCCCCAAGATCCCCAAGGCGAGCACGGTCCCCAAGGTCCCCAGGCGGGCACAGTCGCCAAGGTGCCCAAGGCGGGCACGGTCCCCAAAGAGGGCACGGTCCCCAAGGTCCCCAAGGCGAGCACGGTCCCCAAGGTCCCCAAGGCGAGCACGGTCCCCAAGGTCCCCAAGGTCCCAAAGTCCCCAAGGCGAGCACGGTCCCCAAGGTCCCATAGGTCCCAAAAGTTCCCAAGGCGAGCACGGTCCCCAAGGCAAGCACGGTTCCCAAGGTTCCCAAGGTCCCCAAGGTCCCCAAGGTCCCCAAGGCGAGCACGGTCCCCAAGGCAAGCACGGTTCCCAAGGTTCTCAAGGTTCCCAAGGTCCCCAAGGTCCCCAAGGTCCCCAAGGTCCCCAGGGCGGGCACGATCGCTAAGGCGAGCACGGTCCCCAAGGCAAGCACGGTTCCCAAGGTTCCCAAGGTCCCCAAGGTCCCCAAGGTCCCCAAGGTCCCCAAGGCGAGCACGGTCCCTAAGGCAAGCACGGTTCCCAAGGTCCCCAAGGTCCCCAAGGTCCCCAAGGTCCCCAAGGTCCCCAAGGTCCCCAGGGCGGGCACGATCGCTAAGGCGAGCACGGCCCCCAAGGTCCCCAGGGCGGGCACGTCCCCAAGGTTCCCAAGGCGAGCACGGTCCCCAAGGTCACAAGGTTCCCAAGGCGGGCACGGTCCACAAGGTCCCCAAGGTTCCCAAGGCGAGCACGGTCCACAAGGTTCCCAAGGCGGGCACGGTCCCCAAGGCGAGCACGGTTCCTAAGATTCCCAAGGTCCCCAAGGCGGGCACGGTCCCCAAGGCGAGCACGGTTCCTAAGATTCCCAAGGTCCCCAAGGTCCCCAAGGTGCAGAAGGCGAGCACGGTCCCCAAGGTCCCACAGGCGGGCACGGTCCCAAACGTCCTCAAGGCGGCACGGTCCCCAAGGTGCCTCAAGGCGAGCTCGGTTCCCAAGGTCGCCAAGGTCCCCAAGGCGAGCACGGTCCTCAAGGTCCCCAAGGTCCCCAAGGCGGGCACGGTCCCCAAGGCGGGCACGGTTCCCAAGATTCCCAAGGTCCTCAAGGCGAGCACGGTCCCCAAGGTCCCAAGCGAGCACGTTCCCCAAGTCCCCAAGGCGTGCACGGTCCCAAGGCGGGCACGGTCCCCAAGGCGAGCATGGTCCCCAAGGTCCCCAAGGCGAGCACGGTCCCCAAGGTTCCCAAGGTCCCCAACGTTCCCAAGGTCCCCAAGGTTCTCAAGGCGAGCACGGTCCCCAAGTTCCCCAAGGTCCCCAAGGTCCCCAAGGCGAGCACGGTCCCCAAGGCGAGCACGGTCCCCAAGGCAAGCACGGTCCCCAAGGCAAGCACGGTCCCCAAGGTCCCCAACGTCCTTAAGGTCCCCAAGGTTCTCAAGGTCCCCAAGGTCCCCAAGGTCCTCAAGGCGGGCACGGTCCCCAAGGCGAGCACGGTCCCCAAGGTCCCCGAGCACGGTCCCCAAGTTCCCCAAGGTCCCCAAGTTCCCCAAGGCGAGCACGGTCCCCATGGTCCCCAAGGTTCCCAAGGTCCCCATGGTCCCCAAGGCGAGCACGGTCCCCAAGGTCCCCAAGGCGGGCACGGTCCCCAAGGCGAGCAAGGTCCCCAAGGCGGGCACTGTTCCCAAGATTCCCAAGGTCCCCAAGGCGAGCATGGTCTCCAAGGTCCCCAAGGCGAGCACGGTCCCAATGGTCCCCAAGGCGGGCACGGTCCCCAAGGTCCCTAAGGCTTGCACTGTCCCCAAAGCTTGCACGGTCCCCAAGGCTTGCACGGTCCCCAAGGCGAGCACGGTCCCCAAGGTCCCCAGGGCGGGCACGGTCGCCAAGGTCCCCAAGGCGGGCACGTTCCCCAAGGTCCCCAAAGCTTGCACGGTTCCCAAGGCTTGCACGGTCCCCAAGGCGAGCATGGTCCCCAAGGTCCCCAAGGCGGGCACGGTCCCCAAAGAGGGCACGGTCAGCAAGGTCCCCAAGGCGAGCACGGTCCCCATGGTCCCCAAGATCCCCAAGGCGAGCACGGTCCCCAAGGTCCCCAGGGCGGGCACAGTCGCCAAGGTGCCCAAGGCGGGCACGGTCCCCAAAGAGGGCACGGTCCCCAAGGTCCCCAAGGCGAGCACGGTCCCCAAGGTCCCCAAGGCGAGCACGGTCCCCAAGGTCCCCAAGGTCCCAAAAGTTCCCAAGGCGAGCACGGTCCCCAAGGTCCCATAGGTCCCAAAAAATCCCGAGGCGAGCACGGTCCCCAAGGCAAGCACGGTTCCCAAGGTTCCCAAGGTCCCCAAGGTCCCCAAGGTCCCCAAGGCGAGCACGGTCCCCAAGGCAAGCACGGTTCCCAAGGTTCTCAAGGTTCCCAAGGTCCCCAAGGTCCCCAAGGTCCCCAAGGTCCCCAGGGCGGGCACGATCGCTAAGGCGAGCACGGTCCCCAAGGCAAGCACGGTTCCCAAGGTTCCCAAGGTCCCCAAGGTCCCCAAGGTCCCCAAGGTCCCCAAGGCGAGCACGGTCCCCAAGGCAAGCACGGTTCCCAAGGTCCCCAAGGTCCCCAAGGTCCCCAAGGTCCCCAAGGTCCCCAAGGTCCCCAGGGCGGGCACGATCGCTAAGGCGAGCACGGCCCCCAAGGTCCCCAGGGCGGGCACGGCCCCCAAGGTTCCCAAGGCGAGCACGGTCCACAAGGTCAACAAGGTTCCCAAGGCGGGCACGGTCCACAAGGTCCCCAAGGTTCCCAAGGCGAGCACGGTCCACAAGGTTCCCAAGGCGGGCACGGTCCCCAAGGCGAGCACGGTTCCTAAGATTCCCAAGGTCCCCAAGGCGGGCACGGTCCCCAAGGCGAGCACGGTTCCTAAGATTCCCAAGGTCCCCAAGGTCCCCAAGGTGCAGAAGGCGAGCACGGTCCCCAAAGTCCTCACGGCGGGCACGGTCCCCAAAGTCCTCAAGGCGAGCACGGTCCCCGAGGTCCCCAAGGCGAGCACGGTTCCCAAGGACGCCAAGGTCCCCAAGGCGAGCACGGTCCTCAAGGTCCCCAAGGCCCCCAAGGCGGGCACGGTCCCCAAGGCGGGCACGGTTCCCAAGATTCCCAATGTCCCCAAGGTCCCCAAGGCGAGCATGGTCCCCAAGGTCCCCAAGACGAGCACGTTCCCCAAGGTCCCCAAGGCTTGCACGGTCCCAAAGGCTTGCACGGTCCCCAAGGCGAGCATGGTCCCCAAGGTCCCCAAGGCGAGCACGGTCCCCAAGGCGGGCACGGTTCCCAAGATTCCCAAGGTCCCCAATACGAGCAGGGTCCCCAAGGTCCCCAAGGTCCCCAAGGCGAGCACGTTCCCCAAGGTCCCGAAGGCCCCTAAGGCGGGCACGGTCCCCAAGGCTTGCACGGTCCCCAAGGCTTGCACGGTCCCCAAGGCTTGCACGGTCCCCAAGGCTTGCACGGTCCCCAAGGTCCCCAAGGCTTGCACGGTCCCCAAGGTCCCCAAGGCGAGCACGGTCCCCAAGGTCCCCAAGGCGCGCACGGTCCCCATGGTCCCCAAGGCGAGCACGGTCCCCATGGTCCCCAAGGCGAGCACGGTCCCCATGGTCCCCAAGGCGAGCACGGTCCCCATGGTCCCCAAGGCGAGCACGGTCCCCATGGTCCCCAAGGCGAGCACGGTCCCCAAGGTCCCCAAGGCTTGCACGGTCCCCAAGGTCCCCAAGGCTTGCACGGTCCCCAAGGTCTCCAAGGCGCGCATGGTCCCCATGGTCCCCAAGGCGAGCACGGTCCCCATAGGCCCCAAGGCGAGCACGGTCCCCATGGTCCCCATGGTCCCCATGGTCCCCAAGGTCCCCAAGGCGACCACGGTCCCCATGGTCCCCAAGGTCCCCACGGCGAGCACGGTCCCCAAGGTCCCCAAGGCGCGCACGGTCCCCATGGTCCCCAAGGCGAGCACGGTCCCCATGGTCCCCATGGTCCCCAAGGTCCCCAAGGCGACCACGGTCCCCATGGTCCCCAAGGTCCCCACGGCGAGCACGGTCCCCATGGTCCCCAAGGTCCCCACGGCGAGCACGGTCCCCATGGTCCCCAAGGCGAGCACGGTCCCCATGGTCCCCATGGTCCCCATGGTCCCCAAGGTCCCCAAGGCGACCACGGTCCCCAAGGTCCCCAAGGCGACCACGGTCCCCATGGTCCCCAAGGTCCCCACGGCGAGCACGGTCCCCAAGGTCCCCAAGGCGAGTACGGTCCCCAAGGTCCCCATGGTCCCCAATGCGACCACGGTCCCCATGGTCCCCACGGCGAGCACGGTCCCCAAGGTCCCCAAGGCGAGCACGGTCCCCAAGGTCCCCACGGCGAGCACGGTTCCCAAGGTCCCCAAGGTCCCCAAGGCGAGCACGTCCACAAGTCCCCGAGGTCCCCAAGGCGAGCACGGTCCCCAAAGCGAGCACGGCCCGCAAGGTCCCCAAGGTCCCCAAGGTCCCCAAAGTCCCCAAAATCCCCAAGGTCTCCAAGGTCCCCAAGGCGAGCACGGTCCCGAAGGCGAGCACGGTCCCCAAGGTCCCCAAGGCGAGCACGGTCCCCAAGGTCCCCAAGGCGAGCACGGTTCTCAAGGTCCCCAAGGTCCTCAAGGCGGCACGGTACCCAAGGCGGGCACGGTTCCCAAGATCCCCAAGGTCCCCAAGGCGAGCACGGTCCCCAAGGTCCCCAAGGTCCCCAAGGTCCCCAAGGCGGGCACGGTCCCCAAGGTCCCCAAGGTCCCCAAGGCGAGCACGGTCCCCAAGGTCCCCAAGGTCCCCAAGGTCCCCAAGGTCCCCAAGGCGAGCACGGTCCCCAAGGCGAGCACGGTCCCCAAGGTCCCCAAGGCGAGCACGGTCCCCAAGGTCCCCAAGGCGAGCACGGTTCTCAAGGTCCCCAAGGTCCTCAAGGCGGGCACGGTACCCAAGGCGGGCACGGTTCCCAAGATTCCCAAGGTCCCCAAGGCGAGCACGGTCCCCAAGGTCCCCAAGGTCCCCAAGGCGGGCACGGTCCCCAAGGTCCCCAAGGTCCCCAAGGTCCCCAAGGTCCCCAAGGTCCCCAAGGTCCCCAAGGTCCCCAAGGTCCCCAAGGTCCCCAAGGTCCCCAAGGCGAGTATGGTCCCCAAGGTCCCCAAGGTCCCCAAGGTCCCCAAGGCGAGCACGGTCCCCAAGGTCCCCAAGGTCCCCAAAGTTCCCAATGTCCCCAAGGTCCCCAAGGTCCCCAAGGTCCCCAAGGTCCCCAAGGTCCCCAAGGCGAGCACGGTCCCCAAGGTCCCCAAGGTCCCCAAAGGTCCTCCAATGGCGACCACGGTCCCCAAGTCCCCAAGGTCCGCAAGGCGAGCACGGTCCCAAGGATCCCCCAGGTCCCAACGGCCCTCAAGGCACCACGGTCCCCAAGGTTCCCAAGGCGATACGGTCCCCACGGTCCCTCAAGGCGGGCACGGTCCCAAGGCGGCCGGTTCCCCAAGGTCCCCAAGGCGAGCACGGTCCCCAAGGTCCCCAAGGTCCCCAAGGTCCCCAAGGCGAGCACGGTCCCCAAGGTCCCCAAGGTCCCCAAGGTCCCCAAAGTTCCCAAGGTCCCCAATGTCCCCAAGGTCCCCAAGGTCCCCAAGGTCCCCAAGGTCCCCAAAGTTCCCAAGTTCCCCAAGGTCGCCAAGGTCCCCAAGGCCCCGAAGGCGAGCACGGTCCCCAAGGTCCCCAAAGTTCCCAAGGTCCCCAAGGCGATCACGGTCCCCAAGGTCCCCAAGGTCCCAAAGGCGGGCACGGTCCCCAAGGTCCCCAAGGCGGGCACGGTCCCCAAGGTTCCCAAGGCGAGCACGGTCCCCAAGGCGGGCACGGTCCCCAAGGTCCCAAGCGTTCACGGTCCCCAAGGTCCCCAAGGCGAGCACGGTCCCCAAGGTCCCCAAGGCGGGCACGGTCCCCAAGGTCCCCAAGGCGAGCACGGTCCCCAAGGTCCCCAAGGCGAGCACGGTCCCCAAGGTCCCCAAGGCGGGCACGGTCCCCAAGGTCCCCAAGGTCCCCAAGGCGAGCACGGTCCCCAAGGTTCCCAAGGCGAGCACGGTCCCCAAGGTCCCCAAGGCGAGCACGGTCCCCAAGGCGAGCACGGTCCCCAAGGTCCCAAAGGTCCCCAAGGTCCCCAAGGCGAGCACGGTCCCCAAGACGAGCACGGTCCCCAAGGTCCCCAAGGCGAGCACGGTCCCCACGGTCCCCAAGGCGAGCACGGTCCCCAAGGTCCCCAAGGCGAGCACGGTCCCCAAGGTCCCCAAGGCGGGCACGGTCCCCAAGGTCCCCAAAGTCCCCAAGGCGAGCACGGTCCCAAAGTTTTCCAAGGTCCCCAAGGTCCTCAAGGCGAGCACGGTCCCCAAGGTTTCCAAGGTCCCCAAGGTCCCCAACGTTCCCAAGGTCCCCAAGGCGCGAGCACGGTCCCCAAGGTCCAGGTCCCCAAGGTCCCAAGGCGAGCACGGTCCCCAAGGTCCCCAAGGTCCCCAGGTCCCGCAAGGTCCCAAGGTCCCCAAGGCGGGCACGGTCCCCAAGGTCCCCAAGGCGGGCACGGTCCCCAAGGTCCCCAAGGTCCCCAAGGCGGGCACGGTCCCCAAGGTCCCCAAGGTCCCCAAGGCGAGCACGGTCCCCAAGGTCCCCAAGGCGAGCACGGTCCCCAAGGTCCCCAAGGCGAGCACGGTCCCCAAGGTCCCCAAGGCGAGCACGGTCCCCAAGGTCCCCAAGGTCCCCAAGGTCCCCAAGGCAAGGTCCCCAAGGTCCCCAAGGCGAGCACGGTCCCCACCCCAAGGCGAGCACGGTCCCCAAGGTCCCCAAGGCGAGCACGGTCCCCACGGTCCCCAAGGCGAGCACGGTCCCCAAGGTCCCCAAGGCCCCCAAGGTCCCCAAAGTCCCCAAGGCGAGCACGGTCCCCAAGGTCCCCAAGGTCCCCAAGGTCCTTAAGGCGAGCACGGTCCCCAAGTTCCCCAAGGTCCCCAAGGTCCCCAAGGCGAGCACGGTCCCCAAGGTTCCCAAGGTCCCCAACGTTCCCAAGGTCCCCAAGGTTCTCAAGGCGAGCACGGTCCCCAAGGTCCCCAAGGTCCCCAAGGTCTTCAAGGCGAGCACGGTCCCCAAGGCGAGCACGGTCCCCAAGGCAAGCACGGTCCCAAGCGAGCACGGTCCCAGGCCCCAAGTCCAAGGTCCCCAAGGCGGCACGGTCCCCAAGGTCCCCAAGGTCCTCAAGGCGCGCACGGTCCCCAAGGCGAGCACGGTCCCCAAGGTCCCCGAGCACGGTCCCCAAGTTCCCCAAGGTCCCCAAGTTCCCCAAGGCGAGCACGGTCCCCATGGTCCCCAAGGTTCCCAAGGTCCCCATGGTCCCCAACACGAGCACGGTTGGTTCACTAGAGCCAGCTCAACCACCTGGCGACAGGCGTTGAAGCATCCACGTTGATAACGTTCTCTGTAAATGCGACCTACGGAAGGACAAGGACGTCAAGGGCGATAATGACGACGACGATGATATCGCTGCTTATAATAATGATGATCTCATTCTCAGAGTGGACGCAGTGGTCATCCTGGTCAAGCTGTGGAGGCGGCACGACTCAGGCCACCAGGACGCGGTTCTGCTTGGACATGGCCACCAGCACAATCGCTTCCGGCTCCCAGTGCAGTGGCGGGCTTGACCGAGAAACCGTGTCCTGCTTCTGTGAGTCTCTGCTGTAGTATGAAATTAATTGCAACGACAACTCCAACACTTGATGATGACGACGATGACGACGACGCCGATGATGATGATGATGATGATGATGATGATGATGATGATGATGTTGATGATGATGATGATGATGATGATGATGATGATGATGATGATGATGACGACGACGACGACGACGACGAGGAGGAGGAGGAGGAGGAGAAGGAGGAGGAGAAGGAGGAGAAGGAGGAGGAGGGGGAGGAGGAGGAGAAGGGAGGAGGAGGGAGGAGGAGGACGACGAGACGACGAGAGAAGGAGGAGGAGGACGAAGAGGAGAGGAGGAGAGGGAAAAGGGAGGATGAGGAGGAGGAAAGGAGGAGGGAGGAGGAGGAGGGAGGAGGAGGGGAGGAGGAGGAGGAGGAGAAGGAGGGAGGAGGTAGGATGAGGAAGGATGAGGAGGAGGAAGAAGCAGGAGGAGGAGGAGGAGGAGGAGGAAGGGGAGAGGAGGGAGGAGGAAGGAGGAGGAGAGGAGAGAGGATAAAGGAGAGGAGAGAGGAGTAGGAGAGAGGAGAAGGAGGAGGAGGAGGGAGTAGGAGGAGGAGGAGGAGGAGGGGTGGAGGAGGAGGAGGAGGAGGAAGAGGAAGAGGGGGAGAAGAAGGAGAAGCAGGAGGAGCAGGAGAGAAGCAGGAGGAGTGAGGAGGAGGAAGAGTGAGGAGGAGGAGGAGTGAGGAGGAAGAGTGAGGAGGAGGAGGAGTGAGCAGAAGTGAGGAGGAGGAGTGAGGAGGGGTAGGAGTGAGGAGGAGGAAGAGTGAGGAGGAGGAGTGAGGAGGAGGAGTAAGGAGGAGGAGTGAGGAGAAGGAGTGAGGAGGAAGAGGACTGATGAGGAGGACTGACGAATAGGAGTGAGGAGGAGGAGTGAGGAGGAAGAGGAGGAGGAGGAAGAAGGAGGAGGAGAAGGAGGAGAACGAGGAGGAGGAGAACGAGGAGGAGAGGAGGAGGAGGAGGTGAGAGGAGGAGAGGAGGAGAACGAGGAGGAGGCGGAGGAGGAGGAGGAGGAGGCGAGGAGGAGGAGGAGGAGGAGGAGGAGGGAGGAGGAGGAGGAGGAGGAGGAGGAGGAGGAGGAGGAGGAGGAGGAGAAAGGAGGACGAGGACGGAGGAGGAGGAGGAGAACGCGGGGAGGAGGAGGGAAGGAGGCGCAGGATGGAAGGAGGAGGAGGAGAACGAGGAGGAGGAGACGGAGGAGGAGCGCGGAGGAGGACCGCGGAGGTGGAGGAGAACGAGGGGTGGAGGAGGAGGAGTGGGAGGAGGAGGAGGAGGAGGAGGGAGGAGGAGGAGGAGGAGGAGGAGGAGGAGGAGGAGGAGGAGGAGGAGGAGGAGGAGGAGTGAGGAGAAGTGAGGAGGAGGAGTGATAAGGGGTAGGAGTGAGGAGGAGGAGTGACGAGGAAGAGTGAGGAGGAGGAGTGACGAGGAAGAGTGAGGAGGAGGAGTGAGGAGGATGAGGAGGAGGAGGACGACGACGACGACAAATCGACGACGAGAATGATAATGACGACGACAATAATGATGACGACGACGACGACGACAACTGCAGTGAAAAGAAACTTTACTGAGAGGTCTGTGTTAATCTGGACACGCTTACGCCTTTGCCTTAGTAGCAATTCTCTCTAACCAATCAGGAGGAAGCTCCGGTCTAATTCTGCGTACTGATTGGTTACATAGACTGCTGCTACCGCGAAGTAGGCGTGACGGTTGCTGAATTAAAACAGCCTTTGAAGGACATTTTTTTAGAGAGTTTCACCTCTGGTTGGCGCCGTGCAGCACCCAATAAACGCTTGGACTGTCCTACAGATGAGGCAATGCGGGTGAAGCATTTTGCATGAGGATGCAGCTCCAGAAGCCGTGCACACTCGAGCCGCAATAGCGAGTCTCTAAGCTAATGAGGGCGAGCAAATTAATTAACCATAGGTCCGGAGCCCGGCTATTCAACATCTCATACCTCGGCGGTGCAGTTTGCTATTATCATTTCACAGAACTTGTCTACGAAGCAGGGTTTTTTTTTAACTAAGAAAGGGGCTCAGTTACTTATTGATGAGTGCTTATTGGAGAAAAAAGTCACAAAATCCGAAAATGTGTCATACGTGTAGAGATGTTTGTTTTGCAAGTTTACTCAATTTTCTATTTAAAAAATCTTCTGGAAGCGCTTCCCACTCCTGTTCCGTGCGCTTATGGCCTGCAGCAGACTGACTGTCCCACGAACTGATTGCGTGGCGCCTGTATCTCTCCCACCCTCAGCCTGGTCCTCCACTCTCTGGGGAGCCTGGTCTGGCTGCAGCAGCGGGCAGCAGCAGCAGAATCGAAGTCGTCTGTGTGTGGACTCGACTGGCCAGCAGGTCTCGAACACGCTGTGCCCACCACCAGCGCCGACGGAGACTCAAGCCTGTCCCCCCTCCGCCTACAGTGAGTATCAGGCTCTGCATGGAGAAATCCCGCAGCCACACTGGTTAGAGCTGTAGAAGGCACGATGCTTGTATTTAGGAACCTCGTTCGAGGATTGACTGCACATGTACACCCATAGCAACGTCCTTCGCTGTATATGAGAGTCGATAGCGTTTCTAGGTCAGTATCCTCGTGAATAAAGATCTCCCCGGACACCAGGCCCCCATATTTCCTACATAGAATACTCCCTTCAGGCAGTATTTCCCCCAATTTTTTTATGGTGGGAAAGGGAATGTTTGTATGATGAAATTGATGACCAGAAACATGTACATGTTTCAATTTCGGCAAAAGCGATAACTATTTTATAAGTTATTCTATTAATAAATATTGATGACAACAATTGGTTGTCTTCAACGATCAAATGTGTTTTATCACTGTCGTTCTGGATGCAGCATTGGCTATATGATCTTTTACTGATTTTGTTTCGCCT
>JAWQFJ010000437.1:34120-54525 GCA_034096865.1 Theodoxus fluviatilis
CTCTTCTTACTCTTACATTTCTTACCTTTCTTCTTCTTACTCTTACTCTTCTGACTCTTATTTTTCTTACTCTTAATCTTCTTACTCTTACTCTTCTTACTCTTACTCTTCTTACTCTTCTTCTTACTCTTTTTCTTCTTACTCTTCTTCTTCTTACTCTTACCCTTCTTATTTTTCTTCTTCTCACTCTTACTCTTCTTACTCTTACTCTTCGTACTCTTACTCTTCTTACTCTTACTCTTCTTACTCTTCTTCTTCTTCTTCTTACTCTCCTTCTTCTTCTTCTCACTCTTACTGTTCTCACTCTTACTCTTCTTACTCTTACTCTTCGTACTCTTACTCTTCTTACTCTTCTTCTTACTCTCCTTCTTCTTCTTCTCACTCTTACTGTTCTCACTCTTACTCTTCTTACTCTTAATCTTCTTACTCTTACTCTTCTGACTCTTATTTTTCTTACTCTTAATCTTCTTACTCTTACTCTTCTTACTCTTACTCTTCTTACTCTTCTTCTTACTCTTTTTCTTCTTACTCTTCTTACTCTTACCCTTCTTATTTTTCTTCTTCTCACTCTTACTCTTCTTACTCTTACTCTTCGTACTCTTACTCTTCTTACTCTTACTCTTCTTACTCTTCTTCTTCTTCTTCTTACTCTCCTTCTTCTTTTCACTCTTACTGTTCTCACTCTTACTCTTCTTACTCTTACTCTTCGTACTCTTACTCTTCTTACTCTTCTTCTTACTCTCCTTCTTCTTCTTCTCACTCTTACTGTTCTCACTCTTACTCTTCTTACTCTTAATCTTCGTACTCTTACTCTTCTTACTCTTCTTCTTCTTCTTCTTACTCTCCTTCTTCTTCTTCTCACTCTTACTGTTCTCACTCTTACTCTTCTTACTCTTAATCTTCGTACTCTTACTCTTCTTACTCTTACTCTTCTTACTCTTCTTCTTCTTCTTCTTACTCTTCTTCTTCTTCTCACTCTTACTGTTCTCACTCTTACTCTTCTTACTCTTACTCTTCTTACTCTTACATTTCTTACCTTTCTTCTTCTCACTCTTACTGTTCTCACTCTTACTCTTCTCACTCTTACTCTTCTTACTCTTACATTTCTTACCTTTCTTCTTCTTACTCTTCTTCTTCTTACTCTTACTCTTCTTACTCTTACTCTTCTTCTTCTTACTCTTACTCTTCTTATTCTTCTTCTTCTCACTCTTACTCTTCTTACTCTTACTCTTCTTACTCTTGAATTTCTTACCTTTCTTCTTCTTACTCTTCTTATTCTTACTCTTCTTACTCTTACTCTTCTTACTCTTACTCATCTTACTCTTCTTCTTATTCTTCTTCTTCTTACTCTTACTCTTCTTACTCTTCTTTTTCTTCTTACTCTTCTTCTTTTTCTTACTCTTACACTTCTTACTCTTACTCTTCTTACTCTTACTCTTCTTACTGTTACTCTTTTTCTATTCTTTCTCTTACTCTTCCTCTTCTTCCTTTTCCTTTTTTTTCCTTATGCTTCCTCCTCCTGTACTCTTGCTTGCAACTATGAAACACCGAGCATATTGATGATGAACAAGTTTTCCTTTCCTAGTTTGTACACAGATCCGAAAACGATTTGTAAAGAAAACACATTGTTCGAGAAGAGCGTCCCGACGCCAGAGATGGCACACAATCGAAGTGTGATGACTAACAAAACCTGTCGGCGGCCTGAGTCAGAGCTACGTTTTACAATCAGAAGAGCCTATACGCCACCGCATTGGCTAAGCCGATGGCAGTTTCAAATTCAGCGCCGTTTGCCGATATCGGATGGCGACCGTCAGTCATCCTTCAATAACCTCACACCAGCGAGACAGCGAATCCCTACCACTGAATGCCAATGCTGTCGCGGATTGAAGAAAGTAGCTGCGACTCTATTCGCCAGTCGAGGAGACCATGTTTTCACTATGGGATGTCTGTCTCTTCTCCAGCCTGGTCCCTCACCATGTGGGGACCCTGGTCTGGATGCGGCAGCGGACAGCAGCAGGAGTTTAGAAGTCGTCTGTGTGTCAACGTGTTCGGCCAGCAGGTCCTTGACACACTCTGCACGCCCCCGGCGCCCATTGAGATCCAGGCATGCCCCCCCATCTCACCCTACTGTGAGTGTCCTGACAGTTGATCTTTGAAACGTGTGAAAGCGATGTTAACTGTCATGCTAAAAACTTTAACGAGAAGTGCTTGTGCATTCTGCATGCCGCTGCTACATCTGTTTGAATTTGTTATCAATTCGTTCTATAAAGCAATGATTTGGTAAAGTAATGGAACTGTGTAACATGAGGTAACAAAACAAACTCAGTTGCAATTGAGAAGACAATGACAGCGTGAATTAATTAAAACCAGTCCATAGTATACATGTATAAGACACGCACTTCAAGAGAAAAACACTCGTTTGTAGAATATGTGTTGTTTGTTCTATCAGTTCCGTTCACGTGTGTTTCATGAAACAGACGGCCCAAAATGTGTAGATAATTGAGAAACCTTCACATCATATTGTTGTGTGAAAATTTTGACCTGTTGATATTCAATACTGCTATTAGAAAACGGGTGTTCATAAGTAGATGTGGATGTTATCAAATTCTTATGGTGAACGCGATTCATGGTTTCTCTGACAACCATTGAACGATTTCATAAATGAAATGGTTTTAGCAACATTTCGACTGATTTGTGTAAACAAAGTCAGTGTTTGATTCCATTCGAAGTCAAGTGTGTGCTTTTGTGTATGTGTATGTGTGTGTCTGTGTGTGTGTACGTGTGTGTGTATGTGTGTATGTGTATGCATCTGTGTGTGCATGTGTGTGTATGTGTGTGTATGCGTGTGTGTATGTGTGTGTGTATGTGTGTGTCTGTGTGTGTGTGTGTGTGTGTATGTGTGTGTGTGTGTGTGTGCTTTTGTGTATGTGTATGTGTGTGTGTCTGTGTGTGTGTACGTGTGTGTGTGTGTATGTGTGTATGTGTATGCGTCTGTGTGTGTATGTGTGTGTATGAGTGTGTATGCGTGTGTGTATGTGTGTGTATGTGTGTGTATGTGTGTGTATGTGTGTGTGTATGTGTGTGCGTCTGTGCGTGTGTGTATGTGTGTGTGTATGTATGTGTGTGCGTCTGTGTGTATGTGTGTGTATGTGTTTGTGTGTGTGCGCGCGCGCGCGCGTGTGTGTGTGCATGTGCATATGCGTTCTTGTGTGTGTGTGTCTGTGTGTGTGTGTGTGTGTGTGTGTGTGTGTGTGTGTGCGCGCGCTTTTGTGTGTGGTTTTGTGCTTGTATGTGTGTGTTTGTGTTTGTGTGTGTGTGTGTGTGTGTGTGTGTGTGTGTGTGTGTGAGTGTGTGAACGTGTGTGTGTGTGTGTGTGTGTGTGTGTGTGCGTGCGTGTGTGTGTGTGAGTTTGTTTGTTTGTATACGCACAGACATTGAGACTGCTATTTCCAGGAACTATACACCGCATTGCCAGCAAATTATGTACACGTGAAGTGGGCTGTAACACCTTCTGAAGTGTATCCTTTTCATCGACTGTAAAATCTTACTAGGTATTGCCATGTCATTGACCTTTCTTTAATGTCAAGGCCATGGTGGGGAATAATGGAAAACAACAAAATATGACTGACCTTTTATAAGATCAACGCCAAAGTGACATAAGTAAAAAGTAAATTTGCCGATCATTGAATCGTGACTGCTAGTGTTACCAAACATCGCCTAGGGGTTGACGAGACACCTTTTTAAAAGCACGATTGCGCATTAGGATGACCTGTCAGCTATGTCACACGTGGCAAATTTTGTTGAAAGCACACACAGTGTCATTGTTTTTAAAAACAGCTAAATGAGAGCTGTGGGATGATAACACCATCCGCAGCAAAAATAATGATGATGACGACGATGACAATGATGACAATGATGACGACGATGACGATGATGACGATGATGACGATGATGACGATGATGATGATGATGATGATGATGATGATGATGATGATGATGATGATGATGATGATAATGAGGGTGTGGGCCGGAAAAATAAACCCGGGATAACTGCATGGTAGTCAACAAAGATACCAATAGAGCAAGTGTAACCACACAACGTGATAGGTGTATTTTCAACTATCCCCGTAACTTTGAGTTTATTGTGATTGTGGTATTTCTTTCGCTTTACAAACTCCACTACCAAGCCGTTCCTCACAGACAAAACGAGAAAAACACCCTACGGTGTGAAATCGCATCCTAGAGCAGTTATTAACTCCGCTCTCCGCCCAGTCGTGCAACACAGGGGATGTTTGATTTTCTTTGAACGCGATCGAGTCAGCTGCGCCCCTTGTGACAACAGGTTTTTCGCAATAAAATGCACGTGGTTACAAAGATACAAAGATGTGGAATTGTACAAGACATCCATATTTAGGCATTAGGACATTCTACAACTCGTGGATGAAGTAGCAGAAGCCAGAGAAGTTTCGAATCGAGCAAGGCTGGGCCGCCATTAGGACATTTGCTGAACACATTTCTAAAACTACGTCACAAGCAGGAAGCCAACTGATTGGCTGTTCGAGGAAGTGTATGGTGGACATGGAAAAAGTTGTAAGTGGTCCTACTGGGTGGACGCTCGACAGAACACTGTTTCTGCAGCTTGCAAGCGGGATATTTCTAATGGAAAACGGATCATTGCCAGAAAACTGAAACGTTTGGGCACGCCCGAAAACTTTGCAACGTCTTGCAAAGTTAATATTTCCGATGGAAACAGCCCAGTTGCCAGAAGTGCGTCCACGTGTGAGAACGCCTCTACAGGTGCAATATGTGGTACGGATTGCATGGGAACGCCATATCTATGTTTCCATGCTTCACTGCTGTCGCGCATCGATTTTACCTCATTATATATCCTTTTCTTAGGCAAACAGTAATCGCATTCTCCCTTACAAGGTCTTAGAATTCCACCAAGTAATCCAAAACGAACCCAGGAAGTTTTCTGGTACTTGGTGAAGCCTGCTACAAGAATTCTGCAGCAGAGAATCCGTCGGGGAGGCCATGTTGACACTGTGGGATGTCCGTCTCTTCTCCAGCCTGGTCCCTCACCATGTGGGGACCCTGGACTGGATGCAGCAACGGACAGGTGCAGGAGACCCGCAGTCGTATGTGCGTCACCACGATCGGCCAGCAGGTCCCTGACGGCTTCTGCATGCCCCCAGCACCCATGGAGACTCGCAACTGTACCCCTGACGTTACTTTCGGTGAGTTTCTTCGCATTGGATTGAGAAAGATTTCAATTGCTTAGTTGTGCAGAATAGTTAAACTTAGCACAACTTTGCAGAAATATAGAAAGGAATTGTCACACGTGCTACCCGCAGCAAAAGGTTCGGTGTGTCACAAATTACCTTTATTCTTGGCGGTGTGTCACAAATTAGCTTTATACTTTACGGTGTGTCACAAACTAGGTTTATCCTTGACGGTATGTCACAAATTAGCTTTATACTTTACGGTGTGTCACAAACTAGGTTTATCCTTGACGGTATGTCACAATTTAGCTTTATACTCGACGGTATGTCACAAATTAACTTTATACTTGACGGTGTGTCACAAACTAGCTTTATCCTGGATGGTATGTCACAAATTAGCTTGATACTTGACGAAATGACACAAATTAGCTTTATACTTGACGGTATTTAACAAATTACCTTTATGCTTGACGGTATTAAACTTTATACTTGTCGGTATGTCACAAACTAGCTTTATACTCGACGGTATGTCACAATCTAGCTTTATATTTGACTCTATGTCACAAATTAGCTTGATACTTGACGAAATGACACAAATTAGCTTTATACTTGACGGTATTTAACAAATTACCTTTATGCTTGACGGTATTAAACTTTATACTCGACGGTATGTCACAATCTAGCTTTATATTTGACTCTATGTCACAAACTAGCTTTATACTTGACGGTATGTCACAATCTAGCTTTATATTTGACTCTATGTCACAAACTAGCTTTATACTCGACGGTATGTCACAATCTAGTTTTATATTTGACTCTATGACACAAACTAGCGTTATATTTGACTCTATGTTGCAAATTAGCTTTATACTTGACGGTGTGTCACAAATTAGGTTTATACTTGACGGTATGTCACACATTAGCTTTATACTTGACGGTATGTCACACATTAGCTTTATGCTTGACGGTATGTCACACATTAGCTTTATGCTTGCCGGTATGTCACAAACTAGCTTCATACTTGCCGGTATGTCACAAACTAGCTTCATAATTGACGCTATGTTACAAGTTAGCTTTATACTTGACGCTATGTCACAAACTAGCTTCATAATTGCTATGTTACAAGTTAGCTTTATACTTGACAGTATGTCACAAACTAGCTTTATGCTTGACGCTATGTTACAAGTTAGCTTTATATTTGACAATATGTCACAAACTAGCTTCATAATTGACGCTATGTTACAAGTTAGCTTTATACTTGACGCTATGTCACAAACTAGCTTCATAATTGACGCTATGTTACAAATTAGCTTTATGCTTGACAGTTTGTCACAAACTAGCTTTATACTTGACGCTATGTCACAAACTAGCTTCATAATTGACGCTATGTTACAAGTTAGCTTTATGCTTGACAGTATGTCACAAACTAGCTTTATACTTGACGATATGACACAAACTAGCTTGAACTTTACCGTACGTCATAAATTAGCTTTTACTCAACCATGTTAGTGTGATGCGCTCTGAGACCCAGAGATGGGTTCAAACTCTCATTAGAACACCATCACCTTTACCCTTTATGTTAACTCTTCACCTTCACCCTTTACCTTCATCCTAACCCTTTACATGTATTTTTACCCTTTACCTTTACCGCAAAATGAACTCTTCACAAGAGGTGATTAGCGGACTTTTATATTTTGAAATGAAAATAGAATCAGCATCTTTTACTCCACTGATACTGTGCGTAATGGTTGCATGTCCCCTACCCCCGCCCCCCGCCCCCACCCCCCATCCCCCACCCCCATCCCCCACCCCCCACCCCCCACCCCCATCCCCCCACTCCCATCCACCCCTCCAAAAAAATTTTGGTGTTAAATTAAACATAACTAGATAAATACATTTTAAACTATTCATTGACTATGGTTGTCTCCATCGTGTTCTGAATGCTTGAAACACGTGATTGGAATCATCACACAACGAACACTACAAGGGAATGTGGGCGATCACTTCCTCATGCGCTCTCAGTTCTTTGTGCCTGCTTCGAGAATCTTTGCTACAGTTCACATCGATGCATGCCCTCAGCTACACCCGCGTTGTTTGCGTGGTCGTAGAATCTGTGTCGTCACTAGCGTGGTCATCGTGGTTGTCTTGTGTCCACCACAGCCTGGACTAATTGGACATCCTGGACGCCGTGCAGCGGAATGCCATCGCTGACGAGCAGGAATCGAACCTGCATCTACAGACCCTCGGGGTTCATCGTCCTCAGCTCCTACTGCACAGGGTTAGACTACGAAACCAAGTCGTGCTACAGTAAGTCCGCTGCAGATGTGCCGTGTGCCGAGCTGTCCTGCGCCTTACAGGGTCCGCCATTTTTTAGATCGGTCTGTGCAGAGTGAGCAGTATTTTCCCGCTTTGTCTACAGCATGTGTCAAAGACGTGAAGGTCTTTACAGTGCATGGTGCTTTTACTTTGACTTACAATATAGTCCTTTATGCAGGGTGAAGATAGAGAATTGACACGCGCATCCATCCCTTCGTTTCTGGGTGTGAACACACCCGTTTCGTGTATGAAAGAGAGCTCGCCAAGAACCACGATACATAGCGATATGATAAATAAGAAACGAAACATGCTACCTGCTGTTGTACGCAATCACACTTGATTCTGTATGCGACTTCTAAGGAAAAGACATGTACGTCTGAGTCCTTGTTCATTCAATAAGTGATTTCAGTCAACCCCATGTAGATTTACAAACAAAAATGGAAGTAGAAAAACACACATGCTCGCAGAAACATGCACGCACGCGCGCTACCCATGCAAACACATCCCAAAGCACAGTTTTTATTTTAAATCTCCATGAAATAAAGAGTGGTTTTACCATGCGCATCACGTGGTACACATGTCAGGTGGAGCAAACTCTGTGGCGAGTCAAACGCACGTGCCACGCAACTTCGCAGAAGCCTGATTATCCACGTTCGCAGTGGTTAACACGTTTCATTGACCAGCGTAGTCATGCGTATTTCTTTTTGAGTGTCCATGGTTTCAAATCCACCTAAAGAAACCAGCAAAACGTTACCAACATGGAGCGCGTTGCCTAACCTAGGAACCTTGCAAGATCTTGCGAGGAATTGGCCTCTGTCAACATGTGTCAACATGTATTAACATTATGAAGGCAGACAGAGCGGCAATCAAAAGTTGGACACATGTTGACACCGGCCTATCATTAGGTAGGCTAAGCAATGCGCCTCTTGCCATGCACTCGTCAGCAAAGTAGCGTGCCACGTGTGTTTGCCCGCCAGCAGAATACGTATGACGTCACATGGAACCACTTTATAGGTACGTGGGCATTATCGGCGGCAGTCAGCAATACGCGTATCGCCCTTTCCTCTCCAGCCTGGTCCGACAGCCAGTGGGGGCCCTGGTCCTCTTGCAGTGGCAGTGCCATCGACACCACACGCCAGCGTTTGTGCGTGGACTCTGCTGGCAATCCAGCCGAGACCAGCCTGTGCCCCTATCCAGCTCCGTCTGAGGTCCGACCCTGTGCACCATACAGTGAGTACCAGCCACGTTACATACGCTTGGAACCTCGCAAATTGTTGCGAGGAATAGTCCGGTGTCAACATGCGTCAATATGATGAACGCAGATGCTAAGGCAGTCACATGTTTGACTCATGTTGACAACGGCCCATTATTTGTCAACTAGGTAGGCGAGGCCGATTTAAAATGTGACCCCACGCGAGCAAGTGAGCCGCAGAGTACCTCTGTTGCTACTGAGTTATGAAATTAATTTTCTTTATTTAAAACGTTCATGCATGTTTAATATGGTGAAAACGATTTTTGAATCGGAGAATTCGGTGCAAAAATATATACGCAGTGGAATCGTACATACTTGGGAATTAACATTTTTAAATAGAAAAAAACAAAACAAAATTGTACAAGCTCAGAAAAATTGAGACATTTTCGTCTTTTATTTAATTACTACCAGAGTACTCTTTTGTATTGCAACGCATATTTTAACAATTTCATAAGCAGCAGATGGACGTATATTCTTGATGAAAAGAAAATTGCCACAGATGCAGTTTTCTGCAAATATGTCAATATCGACGACTAACCCCCTACCATTCTGAACACAGAGATGTAGTATCTCTGACACAGGTTGGTCACGTGACTTCGGTTCCGCATTCCAATGATTCTACCAATCAAAATTCAACATGATCAGAAGACCATTGAGAGTAAAAAGAGGCGATTCTATTTCACTCCAATTATTTATCCCGATAGATAAACACAAATTTGGTGTTCTAATAAAACTCATCTATGAGATTTTCAGGAAATCATTTGAGAACTACTTTTAGCGCGATCGTGTCTATAAGGTTGCAAACTGCCTTGAGCACGTGCGATTGTGTATAGTAATACCAAAGATTATACAGTTATGAATAGTCTTTGGTAATACACGCGATCTTTGGACCTACTATAAACGCAGCGAAAAGGATTCCTATGGGTCCGGGCTGGTTTCGTGAATCTATGGCTATACTCTCGCAAGTAAATGCTTTCTGGCCGGAACCTGTGGTCTAACTGCCTTCACACTGTTTGACGAGCTCCACACTTCGATCATTCGGTGTCGACTGATGGAGTCAGTAATCGAATGGAAGTTTCTTCTGTAGGAATCCGTCCGATTCCGAAGTTCGATATTATCGGATAGCTCAGAAGCAGTTTTTCTAAGTTTTATCCTTCTAAGCATACATTAAATTAATGATTCCTCATCAGCAAAAGCACTCAGTGGGTTTCTGTGTGTATCGAAGATTATGCAGACGGGATTGGTTGCCTTACTCGCTCAATGAAGTATAAATATTGCTGTTGTATTCAAAGTCCTTATAATTAGTAGAGTTCACAATATTACACTCTTGTGATTCGAATTTTACCGCATACAAGTTTTACATTCATGGGAAATCGATGTTTAGAAAATGAATTGACGAAAACATGGCTGCCATTATCGAGTGTATCACAACAAGCGGAGGAATACACTCACGATGTGATATGGCATTCAGCGTGGCTGAGACTAGTGAATATAGTCTCAGCAACAGGTTGGTCACGTGATAGCCTTAAATCTTCCATAACATGCATACCACCGTTCTGAACACAGAGTCTCGGCCACGCTGAATGCCATATCACATCGTGAGTGTATTCCTCCGCTTGTTGTGATACACTCGATAATGGCAGCCATGTTTTCGTCAATTCATTTTCTAAACATCGATTTCCCATGAATGTAAAACTTGTATGCGGTAAAATTCGAATCACAAGAGTGTAATATTGTGAACTCTACTAATTATAAGGACTTTGAATACAACAGCAATATTTATACTTCATTGAGCGAGTAAGGCAACCAATCCCGTCTGCATAATCTTCGATACACACAGAAACCCACTGAGTGCTTTTGCTGATGAGGAATCATTAATTTAATGTATGCTTAGAAGGATAAAACTTAGAAAAACTGCTTCTGAGCTATCCGATAATATCGAACTTCGGAATCGGACGGATTCCTACAGAAGAAACTTCCATTCGATTACTGACTCCATCAGTCGACACCGAATGATCGAAGTGTGGAGCTCGTCAAACAGTGTGAAGGCAGTTAGACCACAGGTTCCGGCCAGAAAGCATTTACTTGCGAGAGTATAGCCATAGATTCACGAAACCAGCCCGGACCCATAGGAATCCTTTTCGCTGCGTTTATAGTAGGTCCAAAGATCGCGTGTATTACCAAAGACTATTCATAACTGTATAATCTTTGGTATTACTATACACAATCGCACGTGCTCAAGGCAGTTTGCAACCTTATAGACACGTTCGCGCTAAAAGTAGTTCTCAAATGATTTCCTGAAAATCTCATAGATTAGTTTTATTAGAACACCAAATTTGTGTTTATCTATCGGGATAAATAATTGGAGTGAAATAGAATCGCCTCTTTTTACTCTCAATGGTCTTCTGATCATGTTGAATTTTGATTGGTAGAATCATTGGAATGCGGAACCGAAGTCACGTGACCAACCTGTGTCAGAGATACTACATCTCTGTGTTCAGAATGGTAGGGGGTTAGTCGTCGATATTGACATATTTGCAGAAAACTGCATCTGTGGCAATTTTCTTTTCATCAAGAATATACGTCCATCTGCTGCTTATGAAATTGTTAAAATATGCGTTGCAATACAAAAGAGTACTCTGGTAGTAATTAAATAAAAGACGAAAATGTCTCAATTTTTCTGAGCTTGTACAATTTTGTTTTGTTTTTTTCTATTTAAAAATGTTAATTCCCAAGTATGTACGATTCCACTGCGTATATATTTTTGCACCGAATTCTCCGATTCAAAAATCGTTTTCACCATATTAAACATGCATGAACGTTTTAAATAAAGAAAATTAATTTCATAACTCAGTAGCAACAGAGGTACTCTGCGGCTCACTTCCTCGCGTGGGGTCACATTTTAAATCGGCCTCGCCTACCTAGTTGACAAATAATGGGCCGTTGTCAACACGAGTCAAACATGTGACTGCCTTAGCATCTGCGTTCATCATATTGACGCATGTTGACACCGGACTATTCCTCGCAACAATTTGCGAGGTTCCAAGCGTATGTAACGTGGCTGGTACTCACTGTATGGTGCACAGGGTCGGACCTCAGACGGAGCTGGATAGGGGCACAGGCTGGTCTCGGCTGGATTGCCAGCAGAGTCCACGCACAAACGCTGGCGTGTGGTGTCGATGGCACTGCCACTGCAAGAGGACCAGGGCCCCCACTGGCTGTCGGACCAGGCTGGAGAGGAAAGGGCGATACGCGTATTGCTGACTGCCGCCGATAATGCCCACGTACCTATAGAGTGGTTCCATGTGACGTCATACGTATTCTGCTGGCGGGCAAACACACGTGGCACGCTACTTTGCTGACGAGTGCATGGCAAGAGGCGCGTTGCTTAGCCTACCTATTGATAGGCCGGTGTCAACATGTGTCCAACTTTTGATTGCCGCTCTGTCTGCTTTCATAATGTTAATACATGTTGACACATGTTGACAGAGGCCTATTCCTCGCAAGATCTTGCAAGGTTCCTAGGTTAGGCAACGCGCTCCATGTTGGTAATGTTTTGCTGGTTTCTTTCGGTGGATTTGAAACCATGCACACTCAAAAAGAAATACGCATGACTACGCTGGACAATGAAACGTGTTAACTACTGCGAACGTGGCTAATCAGGCTTCTGCGAAGTTGCGTGGCACGTGCGTTTGACTCGCCACAGAGTTTGCTCCACCTGAAATGTGTACCACGTGATGCGCATGGTAAAACCACTCTTTATTTCATGGAGATTTAAAATAAAAACTGTGCTTTGGGATGTGTTTGCATGGGTAGCGCGCGTGCGTGCATGTTTCTGCGAGCATGTGTGTTTTTCTACTTCCATTCGTGTGCGTGCGTGTTCTGTTTTTTGTTTGTAAATCTACATGGGGTTGACTGAAATCACTTATTGAATGAACAAGGACTCAGACATACATGTCTTTTCCTTAGAAGTCGCATACAGGATCAAGTGTGATTGCGTACAACAGCAGGTAGCATGTTTCGTTTCTTATTTATCATATCGCTATGTATCGTGGTTCTTGGCGAGCTGTCTCTTTCATACACGAAACGCGTATGTTCACACCCAGAAACAAAGAGATGGATGCGCGTGTCAATTCTCTATCTTCACCCTGCATAAAGGACTATATTGTAAGTCAAAGTAAAAGCACCATGCACTGTAAAGACCTTCACGTCTTTGACACATGCTGTAGACAAAGCGGGAAAATACTGCTCACTCTGCACAGACCGATCTAAAAAACGGCGGACCCTGTAAGGCGCAGGACAGCTCGGCACACGGCACATCTGCATCGGACTTACTGAAGCACGACTTGGTTTCGATGTCGGACCCATTGCAGTAGGAGCTGAGGACGGTGAACCCCGAGGGTCTGTAGATGCAGGTTCGAGTCCTGTTCGTCAGCGATGGCATCCCGCTGCACGGCGACCAGGATGTCCAATTAGTCCAGGCTGTGGTGGACACAAGACAACCACGATGACCACGCTAGTGACGACACAGATTCTACGACCACGCAAACAACGCGGGTGTAGCTGAGGGCATGCATCGATGTGCACTGTAGCAAAGATTCTCGAAGCAGGCACAAAGAACTGAGAGCGCATGAGGAAGTGATCGCCCACATTCCCTTGTAGTGTTCGTTGTGTGATGATTCCAAACACGTGCTTCAAACATTCAGCCTACGATCGAGACAACCATAGTCAATGAACAGTTTAAACTTTACTTATCTATTTATGTGTAATTTAACCCCCCAAAAAATTTGGAGGGGTGGATGGGAGTGGGGGGATGGGGTGGGGGTGGGGGGTGGGGGATGGGGGTGGGGGATGGGGGGTGGGGGCGGGGGGCGGGGGGTGGGGACATGCAACCATTACGCACAGTATCAGTGGAGTAAAAGATGCTGATTCTATTTTCATTTCAAAATGTAAAAGTCCGCTAATCACCTCTTGTGAAGAGTTCATTTTGCGGTAAAGGTAAAGGGTAAAAATACATGTAAAGGGTTAGGATGAAGGTAAAGGGTGAAGGTGAAGAGTTAACATAAAGGGTAAAGGTGATGGTGTTCTAATGAGAGTTTGAACCCATCTCTGGGTCTCACAGCGCATCACACTAACATGGTTGAGTACAAGCTAATTTATGACGTACGGTAAAGTTCAAGCTAGTTTGTGTCATATCGTCAAGTATAAAGCTAGTTTGTGACATACTGTCAAGCATAAAGTTAACTTGTAACATAGCGTCAATTATGAAGCTAGTTTGTGACATAGCGTCAAGTATAAAGCTAGTTTGTGACATACTGTCAAGCATAAAGCTAACTTGTAACATAGCGTCAATTATGAAGCTAGTTTGTGACATAGCGTCAAGTATAAAGCTAACTTGTAACATAGCGTCAATTATGAAGCTAGTTTGTGACATTGTCAAATATAAAGCTAACTTGTAACATAGCGTCAAGCATAAAGCTAGTTTGTGACATACTGTCAAGTATAAAGCTAACTTGTAACATAGCAATTATGAAGCTAGTTTGTGACATAGCGTCAAGTATAAAGCTAACTTGTAACATAGCGTCAATTATGAAGCTAGTTTGTAACATACCGGCAAGTATGAAGCTAGTTTGTGACATACCGGCAAGCATAAAGCTAATGTGTGACATACCGTCCAGTATAAAGCTAGTTTGTGACATACCGTCAAGTATAAAGTTTAATACCGTCAAGCATAAAGGTAATTTGTTAAATACCGTCAAGTATAAAGCTAATTTGTGTCATTTCGTCAAGTATCAAGCTAATTTGTGACATAGAGTCAAATATAAAGCTAGATTGTGACATACCGTCGAGTATAAAGCTAGTTTGTGACATACCGACAAGTATAAAGTTTAATACCGTCAAGCATAAAGGTAATTTGTTAAATACCGTCAAGTATAAAGCTAATTTGTGTCATTTCGTCAAGTATCAAGCTAATTTGTGACATACCATCCAGGATAAAGCTAGTTTGTGACACACCGTCAAGTATAAAGTTAATTTGTGACATACCGTCGAGTATAAAGCTAAATTGTGACATACCGTCAAGGATAAACCTAGTTTGTGACACACCGTAAAGTATAAAGCTAATTTGTGACATACCGTCAAGGATAAACCTAGTTTGTGACACACCGTAAAGTATAAAGCTAATTTGTGACATACCGCCAAGAATAAAGGTAATTTGTGACACACCGAACCTTTTGCTGCGGGTAGCACGTGTGACAATTCCTTTCTATATTTCTGCAAAATTGTGCTAAGTTTAACTATTCTGCACAACTAAGCAATTGAAATCTTTCTCAATCCAATGCGAAGAAACTCACCGAAAGTAACGTCAGGGGTACAGTTGCGAGTCTCCATGGGTGCTGGGGGCATGCAGAAGCCGTCAGGGACCTGCTGGCCGATCGTGGTGACGCACATACGACTGCGGGTCTCCTGCACCTGTCCGTTGCTGCATCCAGTCCAGGGTCCCCACATGGTGAGGGACCAGGCTGGAGAAAAGACGGACATCCCACAGTGTCAACATAGCCTCCACGACGGCTTCTCTGCTGCAGGATTCTTGTAGCAGGCTTCACCAAGTACCAAAAAACCTCCTGGGGCCGTTTTGGTTACTTGGTGGAATTCGAAGACCTTGTAAGTGAGAATGTGATTACTGTTTGCCTAAGAAAAGGATATATAATGAGGTATAATCGATGCACGACAGCAGTGAAGCATGGAAACATAGATATGGCGTTCCCATGTAATCCGTACCACATATTGCACCTGTAAAGGCGTTCTCACACGTGGACGCACTTCTGGCAACTGGGCTGTTTCCATCGGAAATATTAACTTTGCAAGACGTTGCAAAGTTTTCGGGCGTGCCCAAACGTTTCAGTTTTCTGGCAATGATCCGTTTTCCATTAGAAATATCCCGCTTGCAAGCTGCAGAAACAGTGTTCTGTCGAGCGTCCACCCAGTAGGACCACTTACAACTTTTTCCATGTCCACCATACACTTCCTCGAACAGCCAATCAGTTCGCTTCCTGCTTGTGACGTAGTTTTAGAAATGTGTTCAGCAAAATGTCCTAATGGCGGCCCAGCCTTGCTCGATTCGAAACTTCTCTGGCTTCTGCTACTTCATCCATGAGTTGTAGAATGTCCTAATGCCTAAATATGGATGTCTTGTACAATTCCACATCTTTGTATCTTTGTAACCACGTGCATTTTATTGCGAAAAACCTGTTGTCACAAGGGGCGCAGCTGACTCGATCGCGTTCAAAGAAAATCAAACATCCCCTGTGTTGCACGACTGGGCGGAGATCGGAGTTAATAACTGCTCTAGGATGCGATTTCACACCGTAGGATGTTTTTCTCGTTTTGTCTGTGAGGAACTGTTTGGTAGTGGAGTTTATAAAGCGAAAGAAATATCTCAATCACAATAAACTCACAGTTACGGAGATAGTTGGAAATACACCTATCTACAGAAGAAAACGTTGTGTGGTTACACTTGCTCTATTGGTATCGTTGTTGACTACCATGCAGTTATCCCGGGTTTATTTTTCCGGCCCACACCCTCATTATCATCATCATCATCATCATCATCATCATCATCATCATCATCATCATCATCATCGTCATCATCGTCATCATCGTCATCATCGTCATCGTCGTCATCATTGTCATCATTGTCATCGTCGTCATCATCATTATTTTTGCTGCGGATGGTGTTATCATCCCACAGCTCTCATTTAGCTGTTTTTAAAAACAATGACATTGTGTGTGCTTTCAACAAAATTTGCCACGTGTGACATAGCTGACAGGTCATCCTAATGCGCAATCGTGCTTTTAAAAAGGTGTCTCGTCAACCCCTAGGCGATGTTTGGTAACACTAGCAGTCACGATTCAATGATCGGCAAATTTACTTTTTACTTATGTCACTTTTGGCGTTGATCTTATAAAAGGTCAGTCATATTTTGTTGTTTTCCATTATTCCCCACCATGGCCTTGACATTAAAGAAAGGTCAATGACATGGCAATACCTAGTAAGATTTTACAGTCGATGAAAAGGATACACTTCAGAAGGTGTTACAGCCCACGTCACGTGTACATAATTTGCTGGCAATGCGGTGTATAGTTCCTGGAAATAGCAGTCTCAATGTCTGTGCGTATACAAACAAACAAACTCACACACACACACGCACGCACACACACACACACACACACACACACACACGTTCACACACTCACACACACACACACACACACACACACACACACACACACAAACACAAACACACACATACAAGCACAAAACCACACACAAAAGCGCGCGCACACACACACACACACATACACACACACACACACACAGACACACACACACAAGAACGCATATGCACATGCACACACACACGCGCGCGCGCGCGCACACACACACAAACACATACACACACATACACACAGACGCACACACATACATACACACACACATACACGCACGCACAGACGCACACACATACACACACACATACACACACATACACACACATACACACACATACACACACGCATACACACTCATACACACACATACACACACAGACGCATACACATACACACATACACACACACACACGTACACACACACAGACACACACACATACACATACACAAAAGCACACACACACACACACACATACACACACACACACACACACAGACACACACATACACACACACATACACACACGCATACACACACATACACACACATGCACACACAGATGCATACACATACACACATACACACACACGTACACACACACAGACACACACATACACATACACAAAAGCACACACTTGACTTCGAATGGAATCAAACACTGACTTTGTTTACACAAATCAGTCGAAATGTTGCTAAAACCATTTCATTTATGAAATCGTTCAATGGTTGTCAGAGAAACCATGAATCGCGTTCACCATAAGAATTTGATAACATCCACATCTACTTATGAACACCCGTTTTCTAATAGCAGTATTGAATATCAACAGGTCAAAATTTTCACACAACAATATGATGTGAAGGTTTCTCAATTATCTACACATTTTGGGCCGTCTGTTTCATGAAACACACGTGAACGGAACTGATAGAACAAACAACACATATTCTACAAACGAGTGTTTTTCTCTTGAAGTGCGTGTCTTATACATGTATACTATGGACTGGTTTTAATTAATTCACGCTGTCATTGTCTTCTCAATTGCAACTGAGTTTGTTTTGTTACCTCATGTTACACAGTTCCATTACTTTACCAAATCATTGCTTTATAGAACGAATTGATAACAAATTCAAACAGATGTAGCAGCGGCATGCAGAATGCACAAGCACTTCTCGTTAAAGTTTTTAGCATGACAGTTAACATCGCTTTCACACGTTTCAAAGATCAACTGTCAGGACACTCACAGTAGGGTGAGATGGGGGGGCATGCCTGGATCTCAATGGGCGCCGGGGGCGTGCAGAGTGTGTCAAGGACCTGCTGGCCGAACACGTTGACACACAGACGACTTCTAAACTCCTGCTGCTGTCCGCTGCCGCATCCAGACCAGGGTCCCCACATGGTGAGGGACCAGGCTGGAGAAGAGACAGACATCCCATAGTGAAAACATGGTCTCCTCGACTGGCGAATAGAGTCGCAGCTACTTTCTTCAATCCGCGACAGCATTGGCATTCAGTGGTAGGGATTCGCTGTCTCGCTGGTGTGAGGTTATTGAAGGATGACTGGCGGTCGCCATCCTATATCGGCAAACGGCGCTGAATTTGAAACTGCCATCGGCTTAGCCAATGCGGTGGCGTATAGGCTCTTCTGATTGTAAAACGTAGCTCTGATTCAGGCCGCCGACAGGTTTTGTTAGTCATCACACTTCGATTGTGTGCGTGTGCCATCTCTGGCGTCGGGACGCTCTTCTCGAACAATGTGTTTTCTTTACAAATCGTTTTCGGATCTGTGTACAAACTAGGAAAGGAAAACTTGTTCATCATCAATATGCTCGGTGTTTCATAGTTGCAAGCAAGAGTACAGGAGGAGGAAGCATAAGGAAAAAAAAGGAAAAGGAAGAAGAGGAAGAGTAAGAGAAAGGATAGAAAAAGAGTAACAGTAAGAAGAGTAAGAGTAAGAAGAGTAAGAGTAAGAAGTGTAAGAGTAAGAAGAAGAAGAGTAAGAAAAAGAAGAAGAGTAAGAAGAGTAAGAGTAAGAAGAAGAAGAATAAGAAGAAGAGTAAGAAGAGTAAGAGTAAGAAGAGTAAGAGTAAGAAGAGTAAGAATAAGAAGAGTAAGAAGAAGAAAGGTAAGAAATTCAAGAGTAAGAAGAGTAAGAGTAAGAAGAGTAAGAGTGAGAAGAAGAAGAATAAGAAGAAGAAAGGTAAGAAATTCAAGAGTAAGAAGAGTAAGAGTAAGAAGAGTAAGAGTAAGAAGAAGAAGAGTAAGAAGAAGAAAGGTAAGAAATGTAAGAGTAAGAAGAGTAAGAGTGAGAAGAGTAAGAGTGAGAACAGTAAGAGTGAGAAGAAGAAAGGTAAGAAATGTAAGAGTAAGAAGAGTAAGAGTAAGAAGAGTAAGAGTGAGAACAGTAAGAGTGAGAAGAAGAAGAAGAGTAAGAAGAAGAAGAAGAAGAGTAAGAAGAGTAAGAGTAAGAAGAGTAAGAGTACGAAGATTAAGAGTAAGAAGAGTAAGAGTGAGAACAGTAAGAGTGAGAAGAAGAAGAAGGAGAGTAAGAAGAAGAAGAAGAAGAGTAAGAAGAGTAAGAGTACGAAGATTAAGAGTAAGAAGAGTAAGAGTGAGAACAGTAAGAGTGAGAAGAAGAAGAAGGAGAGTAAGAAGAAGAGTAAGAAGAGTAAGAGTACGAAGAGTAAGAGTAAGAAGAGTAAGAGTGAGAACAGTAAGAGTGAAAAGAAGAAGGAGAGTAAGAAGAAGAAGAAGAAGAGTAAGAAGAGTAAGAGTAAGAAGAGTAAGAGTACGAAGAGTAAGAGTAAGAAGAGTAAGAGTGAGAAGAAGAAAAATAAGAAGGGTAAGAGTAAGAAGAGTAAGAAGAAAAAGAGTAAGAAGAAGAGTAAGAAGAGTAAGAGTAAGAAGAGTAAGAGTAAGAAGATTAAGAGTAAGAAAAATAAGAGTCAGAAGAGTAAGAGTAAGAAGATTAAGAGTAAGAAGAGTAAGAGTGAGAACAGTAAGAGTGAGAAGAAGAAGAAGGAGAGTAAGAAGAAGAGTAAGAAGAGTAAGAGTACGAAGAGTAAGAGTAAGAAGAGTAAGAGTGAGAACAGTAAGAGTGAGAAGAAGAAGAAGGAGAGTAAGAAGAAGAAGAAGAAGAGTAAGAAGAGTAAGAGTAAGAAGAGTAAGAGTACGAAGAGTAAGAGTAAGAAGAGTAAGAGTGAGAAGAAGAAAAATAAGAAGGGTAAGAGTAAGAAGAAGAAGAGTAAGAAGAAAAAGAGTAAGAAGAAGAGTAAGAAGAGTAAGAGTAAGAAGAGTAAGAGAAGATTAAGAGTAAGAAAAATAAGAGTCAGAAGAGTAAGAGTAAGAAGAAGAAAGGTAAGAAATGTAAGAGTAAGAAGAGTAAGAG
>JAWQFJ010000438.1:0-20000 GCA_034096865.1 Theodoxus fluviatilis
CTATGGCAAGACGATCGCTTCTGCTGTTTCAAGCCTTCTTTTAAGCCAGTTGTTTGATCAATGCTCGGGAATACGTCCGCCGTCGACTTAAAAAATGTACTGCAATGGCCGTGGTCTTGCTTCGCCGATGTAATTTAGACCTGAAAAGTGAGTGTTTTGAGAAAATTCTCCGGAGGTTATGAAGTAAAACAAGGTGTCGTACACCGACAGGCTATGTAACGGCAATGATCGGCAGTGGTGAGGTACGAACGCACACGAGCAATTGCATCATTCAACAACCGTAAGCTGCTGCACAGTAACCTCTTCCACGCCCATTGTTATGACATAATTTTATGCGCTAGCTCTTACAAGTCGGGTACATTCTTTTTGGTCGTTTGATGTGAACTTACTTCATAATTTGACTCTGAACAATATTGACTACAATTTCTTCTTTGAAAGGACCATATCACCGGAAATGAAATGAGGAAAACAGATGTTGTTAGCATTATTTCATGCAATTCACTTTCTAAGCGTGTACATCTCCAGTGATGGGGACCACAATAGCCCCGCTGCCTTTCCTTGCGCGATTCGTAAAAAGTGATTAACTAAATAAAACGACACTTCACTTGCTTTACTTCAACCAGCTCTGGTGATGTTTGTGATCAATGGGCTTACATACTTGACTGAGGCTGATGGGCTGTAAAGCACCACTCCTCCGATCATTTGTTCCTGCAAATGACCCAAGGGTGACCTCAGGCAGCGCGTGCCACCAGAGGTGTAGATGATGGGATGGGAGCTCACGGCCCTTGTACAAGTCAATGGTTACCACCTTCATGACTATTGTTAACTTGGTCCACGTGCGACCAAACGCAAACTTTGGTTAGGTCAACCACAGAGACAATTTATTTTTTTCATAGCGCAGAACCAATGCAAAGGCTACCAAGGTGTCCGATATTCAAAGCAGCGTTGACACGTCTGCTGATGCAGGTGCGCTCGTTAGGGATGATCTAATATCCTTCAGGGGCACTCCCCTCCTTCAGTTCAGCAAGGTTGAGGCTAGTGCGGTCCTCAAGACCATCCGCAGTATGAACCCTACCTCCTGTGACCTTGACCCTGTTCCCACACCCCTCTTAGTTGAGTGCATTGATGAGATCCTACCT
This sequence comes from Theodoxus fluviatilis, assembly GCA_034096865.1. Lineage (NCBI taxonomy): Eukaryota > Metazoa > Mollusca > Gastropoda > Cycloneritida > Neritidae > Theodoxus > Theodoxus fluviatilis. Next base: position 1,140 of record JAWQFJ010000438.1, read on the forward strand.
GTCCTGACACAGATGATCAATGATTGCTTCCAGACTGGCACATTCCCTAGTGTTTTCAAGCAGGCTATAGTTAAGCCGCTCTTGAAGAAGCAGGACCTAGATCCAAACAAACTTAGTAATTATAGGCCAGTCTCCAATCTTTCTTTTCTGTCAAAATTGTTAGAGAAGTTAGCTTTGCAGCAGCTGCTGGAGCACGTGTCCCAGTATGACCTTTTGGCCGTTTTCAATCCGCGTACCGTGCTCATCATTCCACCGAAACAGCTCTGCTCCGTGTTCTAAACGATCTTCTCGTTGCTTCTGACAATTCCAAAGTTTCTCTTCTTACTCTGTTGGACTTGAGTGCCGCGTTCGACACAATAGACCATGGAATTCTTCTCACCCGTCTTAGAAACGTTTTTGGCATTGGGAACTTAGCACTCTCTTCCTGCATTCATATCTCTCAGAACGTAGACAGACTGTTTCGATCTCGGGTTTTGCTTCTGATCCTACACCTCTCAAGTACGGAGTCCCTCAGGGCTCTGTTCTGGGTCCTCTGCTGTTTCTACTGTACACCCAACCACTCTCCAATGTAATTGACAGTCATTCAGTCTCTCACAGTGAATTTGCTGATGATACCCAGCTCTACAACTCCTCCTATCCCAGTCAAATCCACTCTCTTCTTTCTACCAGCGAACACTGTATCTCTGACGTGAGACGGTGGATGACCCGGAACAAGCTCCAACTCAATGACTCAACAAGAAGGGCAAAGCCCATACGACTCACATGCTTGACCTTGACCTTTACATGACCTTGACCTTCAGGTGACCTTCAAGGTCAAGGTCAACCAACTAAACCTAGCAATGACATCATACACTAAGAAATGCTGTACACATTTTTCCTACCAAGGTCATCCAAGGTCATGCAACACAAAGCTGTTAATTCAAGACATAGGAAGCACAATGGTGCTTATTGGCACTTTCTACCATGAGATATGGTCACTTTTAGTGGTTCACTACCCCATTTTGGTCACATTTCATAAGGGTCAAAGTGACCTTGACCTTGATGATATGTGACCAAATGTGTCTCATGATAAAAGTATAACATGTGCTTCACATAATTATTAAGTTTAAAACAGTTATCTTCCATAGTTCAGGGTCAAGGTCACTTCAAAATATGTATACAATCCAACTTTAAAGAGCTCCTGTGACCTTGACCTTGAAGCAAGGTCAATCAAACTGGTATCAAAAGATAGGGCTTACTTTGCTCTATATACCATATATAGGTGAAGTATTCAATCTCAAAAACTTAGAGACAATTGAGAAAATGTGAAAAATGGCTGTTTTTAAGACAACATTTATGGCCCCTGCGACCTTGACCTTGAAGCAAGGTCAAGTCACTATGCATGTTTATTGAGGCCTTGTCATCATACACCAACATGCCACATTTGGTATTAATAGACTTAATAGTCTCTGAGAAAAATCCAACGTTAAAGTTTTCGGACGCCCGGACGCCCGGACGCCCGGACTTCCGGACGGACGAAACGGGTGAGTACATAGACTCACTTTTGCTTCGTATGTGAGTCAAAAACTGAAGCACTCCTGGTGGACGGCGGAGGCAAATAGGATCAGGCCCTCAAACTAACCATTGGTCACAGTGACATCGTCTTCTCTCAGTCTGTTAGAAATTTAGGCGTCATGTTTGACGATGATCTGTCAATGAGATCTCATGTCAACAAAGTCTGTCAGTTAGCATATTATGAGCTGAGGAAAATTAGTACCATTCGTCATTATTTTTCTCAGCAGGCCACCAAAACGCTCATCACATCATTTGTTCTGTCTCGTCTCGACTATGGAAACTCTCTTCTCGCTGGCATTCCCGACACTCTGCTTAACAAAACTCCAGAAAGTTCAGAATTGTGCTGCTAGGCTAGTTTTTCGATGTCCCAAGCGTACCCATGTCTCATCACTCCTACATACACTTCACTGGCTCCCCATCTCTCAGAGGATAGATTATAAACTTGCTACTTTGTGCTTCAAGGCCATCGACAACACCGCACCACACGCTCTTACAGAAATTCTTGCAGTCTACACGCCCTCCAGATCTCTACGCTCAGCTGCTGACTCTAGAATGCTTAAGGTCCCCCGCCGTAATAAGAAAACTCAAGGACAGCGTGCATTCTCCTATATTGGACCTGTAACCTGGAATAGTCTCCCTCTCTCAGTCCGTCATTCTGACACTGCCCCAGTTCAAAAGTGCTCTAAAGACCCACTTCTTCCGACCCGCCTTTCCCGCTGAGCTGCTTCGCCTTACTTGACCTGGCCTGCAAGTGCTGTGTATATTGTATAGTTTGTTCTATTTGTTCTATTGGATCTTAGTTTTGTTTTGTTTATGTGTGTAGTGAGAGAGTTTTTGTAGGAATGTGGTGTTGAGTGGTTGTAGGAGTGTTGATTCTTTGGATTGTAAACGCCATGAGCTTGCCTGTCAAGGGAAGGTATGTGCGATGAATAAACTATTATTATTATTTACGATTGCTGGGTTTTATTTACAAACTGTGTTGGTTTTCGAAAACGATGTTTTTGTTGACTGAAATTGGTGCAAATATCAGACAAAATGTATTCATTCTGAATTTTTATGTATTCATTCCCTAGTCTCATCAAATATGTCGTATACTTATTCGCCGTATTTTTTGTCTTTCATGCTTTTAAACTAAATGTTTTCTTATTTTTTCAGTTCAAGCGTGGTGTTCAAACCTTTCTTCATCATATTGGTATCTCCTCATTTTTTTCTTTGTTTATATATCCATCTAGTTTAAGTCTCTCTCATTTAGTTTGTCATTCAAATATTCATGTATTTTATATCATATCATTCATTCTTTCGTACATTCTTACATTCTCGCCCACTCCCTTGCACACTCATCTATTCATTCACTCACACATTCACTTATTCACTCATTCACTCTCTCTCTCACTCTCTCTTTCTCTCTCTCTCTCTCTCTCACACACACACACACACACACACACACACACACACACACACACACACACACACACACACACACACACACAAACACACTCACTCACCCACACTAAATAACTTATCCATGCTAAATAGCACACGCCCATTCACTCACTTGCGCATTCACTGCATGACTCACTCACTGCATGACTCACTCACTGCATGACTCACTCACTCACTCACTCACTCACTCACTCACTCACTCACTCACTCACTCACTCACTCACTGACTCACTCACTCACTCACTCACTCACTCACTCACTCACTCACTCACTCACTCACTCACTCACTCACTCACTCACTCACTCACTCACTCACTCACTCACTCACTCACTCACTCACTCACTCACTCACTCACTCACTCACTCACCCACTCACCCCCTACCCACTCGCTCACTCGCTCACTCACTCCTTCAGACACTCACGCACGCACGCACGCACTCAATCACTTACCCACATTAACTCACTCATTCACCCACATTAACTCACTCACTTAGCCACATTAAATCACTCACTCACCCACCCACCCACACTAACTCGTGCTTGCTCACTCATGCACTTACTCACTCGAGTACTCACTCTCTCCTTCACTCCGATAGTCATTCACGCACTAACTCTTTCCATATTTCCAGGCAGGAGAGGCAGGAGGCCATGCCAGGACTGGGACCGGAAGACCGTCTGACTTTAGAGATGGACGAGAGCATGACATTTCTGCCCAACTTCTCCTTCAACACATCCACAATCCTTGCTGCAAACGGTACGGATCCCTCCAGCGGTAAGTCTCAAGTGTAACGTGTGGTCTGAGCTGCTCCACGCTGCCGTTATCAGCTGGAACCCCTGACAGCTCGGCTCTCAGGACCTGCTCCAGTGCTGCTCCAGTGCTGCTCCAGTGCTGCTCCAGTGCTGCTCCAGTACTACTCCAGTACTGCTCCAGTGCTGCTCCAGTGCTGCTCCAGTGCTGCTCCAGTGCTGCTCCAGTGCTGCTCCAGTGCTGCTCCAGTGCTGCTCCAGTACTGCTCCAGTGCTGCTCCAGTGCTGCTCCAGTGCTGCTCCAGTGCTGCTCCAGTGCTGCTCCAGTGCTGCTCCAGTGCTGCTCCAGTGCTGCTCCAGTGCTGCTCCAGTGCTGTTCCAGTGCTGCTCCAGTGCTGTTCCAGTGCTGCTCCAGTGTTGCTCCAGTGCTACTCCAGTGCTGCTTCAGTGCTGCTCCAGTGCTGCTCCAGTGCTGCTCCAGTGCTGCTCCAGTGCTGTTCCAGTGCTGTTCCAGTGCTGCTCCAGTGCTGCTCCAGTGCTGCTCCAGTAGCAGCCAGGGGAGGCCCCAAGCAGTCAAAAAAGCTACCAGGGGGCATCAGGGCAGTGTCACATCATTCAGACCTATCCGTGCGTTCAAACCACCCTGAAAGACCTAGCAACAAGAAAATGGCCGACAGACGCTTCATCCACTTTGAAGAGCATCGCTACACGCATCCACAAATTAAACAGGAAAAACAAACTTTATCACCCACACGTCATTCCTCTGGCAAGAAGGTCTCTTTCTGAAGCATCGCATCTTGCCAGATGTTCAGTTCAGTTCAGTCTCTTAACCCTGAGATGGGTTGTTGAGGCACCACTGATGACTTTCGGACAATCTTCCTCCATCGATCTCTATCCTCTGTCACTGTGGCTCGCTGTGTCAGCAAAGGTCAAGCCTGTCCACTCTTTGATGTTGTCTTCCCACCTCTTTCTCTGCCAGATGGCGTTCAACAAATGACAAATGACGTCACACAATCTCATTCACGCTAACTCTTATTACTGACGCTGCCGCACGCGATTTCCCCTGCGAAGAAAAGATTATTCATCGACCTTCTGTCACAGATAAAAACCGCTGGCGCTGAACCTCCAGGTTTTGGCATTAAAATAAAAAATAAAAAAGATCGGGTTCGAACCCGCAACCTCTCGAGAAAAGAGGGGGGGAAAACACACACACACATACAAACACAAAAAACCAGGTCGGGTTGAAACCCACAACCTCTCGAAAAAAGAGAAGGAAAAAAAGTTTCAGCGCAGAATCAAACCTGGTCATGCATGACCAAGTGTCCAACGTTCTACCAGCTGAGCCATTAGAGAATTGATATGGCAGAGTATTTGTAAAGCATTTATAACGTTCTTTTCCGTGGCCACACAAGCAGCTAAATCTCAACCGGCTGAATAAAAGCAAAGGAGTCTGTGCGGGGGTGAGTCTCAGATCTGCATTAGAAATTGAACATTACTGCTCATTGCTCGTGCAAGGCTGGGTAAGTGTTGTTGTTTTTTTAATCATTTATCTGTTAGGTGTTTGATGGAGTAACCTAAGCTCGCATTCCAAAATTGTAGAACCTACTCTTGAAGTGTTGTGTGTGGATCCAAAAAGCTTGTGCAACTGTCCTTCGCACTGACTGTCCTATGCACGGACTGTCCTTTGCATTAACTGTCCTTCACACTGACTGTTCTATGCACTGACTGTCCGATGCACTGACTGTTCTATGCACTTTCACACTGACCAGTGCACAGAATGACCGGCACATGTCCGAAGCACTGGTGAGCGCGACAAAACTTGGAGCGGACTGTTAGATCTTTACCCACTGTAGAAAGCGCACTTCCCCTCCTCTCCTTCGTGACTATCTCCTTGTCAGTGTGAAGGACAGTTAATGCAAAGACGGTCAGTGCAAAGGACAGTCGGTGCATAGGACAGTCAGTGCGAAGGACAGTTGCACAAGCTTTTTGGATCCACACACAACACTTCAAGAGTAGGTTCTACAATTTTGGAATGCGAGCTTAGGTTACTCCATCAAACACGTAACAGATAAATGATTAAAAAAACAACAACACTTACCCAGCCTTGCACGAGCAATGAGCAGTAATGTTCAATTTCTAATGCAGATCTGAGACTCACCCCCGCACAGACTCCTTTGCTTTTATTCAGCCGGTTGAGATTTAGCTGCTTGTGTGGCCACGGAAAAGAACGTTATAAATGCTTTACAAATACTCTGCCATATCAATTCTCTAATGGCTCAGCTGGTAGAACGTTGGACTCTTGGTCATGCATGACCAGGTTCGATTCTGCGCTGAAACTTTTTTCTTCTCTTTTTTCGAGAGGTTGTGGGTTTCAACCCGACCTGGTTTTTTGTGTTTGTATGTGTGTGTGTGTTTTTCCCCCCTCTTTTCTCGAGAGGTTGCGGGTTCGAACCCGATCTTTTTTGATTTTTTTTTAATGCCAAAACCTGGAGGTTCAGCGCCAGCGGTTTTTATCTGTGACAGAAGGTCGATGAATAATCTTTTCTTCGCAGGGGAAATCGCGTGCGGCAGCGTCAGTAATAAGAGTTAGCGTGAATGAGATTGTGTGACGTCATTTGTCATTTGTTGAACGCCATCTGGCAGAGAAAGAGGTGGGAAGACAACATCAAAGAGTGGACAGGCTTGACCTTTGCTGACACAGCGAGCCACAGTGACAGAGGATAGAGATCGATGGAGGAAGATTGTCCGAAAGTCATCAGTGGTGCCTCAACAACCCATCTCAGGGTTAAGAGACTGAACTGAACTGAACATCTGGCAAGATGCGATGCTTCAGAAAGAGACCTTCTTGCCAGAGGAATGACGTGTGGGTGATAAAGTTTGTTTTTCCTGTTTAATTTGTGGATGCGTGTAGCGATGCTCTTCAAAGTGGATGAAGCGTCTGTCGGCCATTTTCTTGTTGCTAGGTCTTTCAGGGTGGTTTGAACGCACGGATAGGTCTGAATGATGTGACACTGCCCTGATGCCCCCTGGTAGCTTTTTTGACTGCTTGGGGCCTCCCCTGGCTGCTACTGGAGCAGCACTGGAGCAGCACTGGAGCAGCACTGGAACAGCACTGGAACAGCACTGGAGCAGCACTGGAGCAGCACTGGAGCAGCACTGGAGCAGCACTGAAGCAGCACTGGAGTAGCACTGGAGCAACACTGGAGCAGCACTGGAACAGCACTGGAGCAGCACTGGAACAGCACTGGAGCAGCACTGGAGCAGCACTGGAGCAGCACTGGAGCAGCACTGGAGCAGCACTGGAGCAGCACTGGAGCAGCACTGGAGCAGCACTGGAGCAGCACTGGAGCAGTACTGGAGCAGCACTGGAGCAGCACTGGAGCAGTACTGGAGCAGCACTGGAGCAGCACTGGAGCAGCACTGGAGCAGCACTGGAGCAGTACTGGAGTAGTACTGGAGCAGCACTGGAGCAGCACTGGAGCAGCACTGGAGCAGCACTGGAGCAGGTCCTGAGAGCCGAGCTGTCAGGGGTTCCAGCTGATAACGGCAGCGTGGAGCAGCTCAGACCACACGTTACACTTGAGACTTACCGCTGGAGGGATCCGTACCGTTTGCAGCAAGGATTGTGGATGTGTTGAAGGAGAAGTTGGGCAGAAATGTCATGCTCTCGTCCATCTCTAAAGTCAGACGGTCTTCCGGTCCCAGTCCTGGCATGGCCTCCTGCCTCTCCTGCCTGGAAATATGGAAAGAGTTAGTGCGTGAATGACTATCGGAGTGAAGGAGAGAGTGAGTACTCGAGTGAGTAAGTGCATGAGTGAGCAAGCACGAGTTAGTGTGGGTGGGTGGGTGAGTGAGTGATTTAATGTGGCTAAGTGAGTGAGTTAATGTGGGTGAATGAGTGAGTTAATGTGGGTAAGTGATTGAGTGCGTGCGTGCGTGCGTGAGTGTCTGAAGGAGTGAGTGAGCGAGTGAGCGAGTGGGTAGGGGGTGAGTGGGTGAGTGAGTGAGTGAGTGAGTGAGTGAGTGAGTGAGTGAGTGAGTGAGTGAGTGAGTGAGTGAGTGAGTGAGTGAGTGAGTGAGTGAGTGAGTGAGTGAGTGAGTGAGTGAGTGAGTGAGTGAGTGAGTGAGTGAGTGAGTCAGTGAGTGAGTGAGTGAGTGAGTGAGTGAGTGAGTGAGTGAGTGAGTGAGTGAGTGAGTGAGTCATGCAGTGAGTGAGTCATGCAGTGAGTGAGTCATGCAGTGAATGCGCAAGTGAGTGAATGGGCGTGTGCTATTTAGCATGGATAAGTTATTTAGTGTGGGTGAGTGAGTGTGTTTGTGTGTGTGTGTGTGTGTGTGTGTGTGTGTGTGTGTGTGTGTGTGTGTGTGTGTGTGTGTGTGTGTGTGTGAGAGAGAGAGAGAGAGAGAAAGAGAGAGTGAGAGAGAGAGTGAATGAGTGAATAAGTGAATGTGTGAGTGAATGAATAGATGAGTGTGCAAGGGAGTGGGCGAGAATGTAAGAATGTACGAAAGAATGAATGATATGATATAAAATACATGAATATTTGAATGACAAACTAAATGAGAGAGACTTAAACTAGATGGATATATAAACAAAGAAAAAAATGAGGAGATACCAATATGATGAAGAAAGGTTTGAACACCACGCTTGAACTGAAAAAATAAGAAAACATTTAGTTTAAAAGCATGAAAGACAAAAAATACGGCGAATAAGTATACGACATATTTGATGAGACTAGGGAATGAATACATAAAAATTCAGAATGAATACATTTTGTCTGATATTTGCACCAATTTCAGTCAACAAAAACATCGTTTTCGAAAACCAACACAGTTTGTAAATAAAACCCAGCAATCGTAAATAATAATAATAGTTTATTCATCGCACATACCTTCCCTTGACAGGCAAGCTCATGGCGTTTACAATCCAAAGAATCAACACTCCTACAACCACTCAACACCACATTCCTACAAAAACTCTCTCACTACACACATAAACAAAACAAAACTAAGATCCAATAGAACAAATAGAACAAACTATACAATATACACAGCACTTGCAGGCCAGGTCAAGTAAGGCGAAGCAGCTCAGCGGGAAAGGCGGGTCGGAAGAAGTGGGTCTTTAGAGCACTTTTGAACTGGGGCAGTGTCAGAATGACGGACTGAGAGAGGGAGACTATTCCAGGTTACAGGTCCAATATAGGAGAATGCACGCTGTCCTTGAGTTTTCTTATTACGGCGGGGGACCTTAAGCATTCTAGAGTCAGCAGCTGAGCGTAGAGATCTGGAGGGCGTGTAGACTGCAAGAATTTCTGTAAGAGCGTGTGGTGCGGTGTTGTCGATGGCCTTGAAGCACAAAGTAGCAAGTTTATAATCTATCCTCTGAGAGACGGGGAGCCAGTGAAGTGTATGTAGGAGTGATGAGACATGGGTACGCTTGGGACATCGAAAAACTAGCCTAGCAGCACAATTCTGAACTTTCTGGAGTGTCGGGGATGCCAGCGAGAAGAGAGTTCCCATAGTCGAGACGAGACAGAACAAGTGATGTGATGAGCGTTTTGGTGGCCTGCTGAGAAAGATAATGACGAATGGTACTAATTTTCCTCAGCTCATAATATGATAACTGACAGACTTTGTTGACATGAGATCTCATTGACAGATCATCGTCAAACATGACGCCTAAATTTCTAACAGACTGAGAGAAGACGATGTCACTGTGACCAATGGTTAGTTTGAGGGCCTGATCCTATTTGCCTCCGCCGTCCACCAGGAGTGCTTCAGTTTTTGACTCACATACGAAGCAAAAGTGAGTCTATGTACTCACCCGTTTCGTCCGTCCGGAAGTCCGGGCGTCCGGGCGTCCGGGCGTCCGAAAACTTTAACGTTGGATTTTTCTCAGAGACTATTAAGTCTATTAATACCAAATGTGGCATGTTGGTGTATGATGACAAGGCCTCAATAAACATGCATAGTGACTTGACCTTGCTTCAAGGTCAAGGTCGCAGGGGCCATAAATGTTGTCTTAAAAACAGCCATTTTTCACATTTTCTCAATTGTCTCTAAAGTTTTTTAGATTGAATACTTCACCTATATATGGTATATAGAGCAAAGTAAGCCCTATCTTTTGATACCAGTTTGATTGACCTTGCTTCAAGGTCAAGGTCACAGGAGCTCTTTAAAGTTGGATTGTATACATATTTTGAAGTGACCTTGACCCTGAACTATGGAAGATAACTGTTTTAAACTTAATAATTATGTGAAGCACATGTTATACTTTTATCATGAGACACATTTGGTCACATATCATCAAGGTCAAGGTCACTTTGACCCTTATGAAATGTGACCAAAATGGGGTAGTGAACCACTAAAAGTGACCATATCTCATGGTAGAAAGTGCCAATAAGCACCATTGTGCTTCCTATGTCTTGAATTAACAGCTTTGTGTTGCATGACCTTGGATGACCTTGGTAGGAAAAATGTGTACAGCATTTCTTAGTGTATGATGTCATTGCTAGGTTTAGTTGGTTGACCTTGACCTTGAAGGTCACCTGAAGGTCAAGGTCATGTAAAGGTCAAGGTCAAGCATGTGAGTCGTATGGGCTTTGCCCTTCTTGTTGAGTCATTGAGTTGGAGCTTGTTCCGGGTCATCCACCGTCTCACGTCAGAGATACAGTGTTCGCTGGTAGAAAGAAGAGAGTGGATTTGACTGGGATAGGAGGAGTTGTAGAGCTGGGTATCATCAGCAAATTCACTGTGAGAGACTGAATGACTGTCAATTACATTGGAGAGTGGTTGGGTGTACAGTAGAAACAGCAGAGGACCCAGAACAGAGCCCTGAGGGACTCCGTACTTGAGAGGTGTAGGATCAGAAGCAAAACCCGAGATCGAAACAGTCTGTCTACGTTCTGAGAGATATGAATGCAGGAAGAGAGTGCTAAGTTCCCAATGCCAAAAACGTTTCTAAGACGGGTGAGAAGAATTCCATGGTCTATTGTGTCGAACGCGGCACTCAAGTCCAACAGAGTAAGAAGAGAAACTTTGGAATTGTCAGAAGCAACGAGAAGATCGTTTAGAACACGGAGCAGAGCTGTTTCGGTGGAATGATGAGCACGGTACGCGGATTGAAAACGGGCCAAAAGGTTATACTGGGACACGTGCTCCAGCAGCTGCTGCAAAGCTAACTTCTCTAACAATTTTGACAGAAAAGAAAGATTGGAGACTGGCCTATAATTACTAAGTTTGGATCTAGGTCCTGCTTCTTCAAGAGCGGCTTAACTATAGCCTGCTTGAAAACACTAGGGAAGGTGCCAGTCTGGAAGCAATCATTGATCATCTGTGTCAGGACAGGTAGGATCTCATCAATGCACTCAACTAAGAGGGGTGTGGGAACAGGGTCAAGGTCACAGGAGGTAGGGTTCATACTGCGGATGGTCTTGAGGACCGCACTAGCCTCAACCGGGCTGAACTGAAGGAGGGGAGTACCCCTGAAGGATACTGGATCATCACTAACAGGCGCACCTGCATCAGCAGACATGTCAACGCTGCTTTGAATATCGGACACCTTGGTAGCCTTTGCATTGGTTCTGCGCTATGAAAAAAATAAATTGTCTCTGTGGTTGACCTAACCAAAGTTTGCGTTTGGTCGCACGTGGACCAAGTTAACAATAGTCATGAAGGTGGTAACCATTGACTTGTACAAGGGCCGTGAGCTCCCATCCCATCATCTACACCTCTGGTGGCACGCGCTGCCTGAGGTCACCCTTGGGTCATTTGCAGGAACAAATGATCGGAGGAGTGGTGCTTTACAGCCCATCAGCCTCAGTCAAGTATGTAAGCCCATTGATCACAAACATCACCAGAGCTGGTTGAAGTAAAGCAAGTGAAGTGTCGTTTTATTTAGTTAATCACTTTTTACGAATCGCGCAAGGAAAGGCAGCGGGGCTATTGTGGTCCCCATCACTGGAGATGTACACGCTTAGAAAGTGAATTGCATGAAATAATGCTAACAACATCTGTTTTCCTCATTTCATTTCCGGTGATATGGTCCTTTCAAAGAAGAAATTGTAGTCAATATTGTTCAGAGTCAAATTATGAAGTAAGTTCACATCAAACGACCAAAAAGAATGTACCCGACTTGTAAGAGCTAGCGCATAAAATTATGTCATAACAATGGGCGTGGAAGAGGTTACTGTGCAGCAGCTTACGGTTGTTGAATGATGCAATTGCTCGTGTGCGTTCGTACCTCACCACTGCCGATCATTGCCGTTACATAGCCTGTCGGTGTACGACACCTTGTTTTACTTCATAACCTCCGGAGAATTTTCTCAAAACACTCACTTTTCAGGTCTAAATTACATCGGCGAAGCAAGACCACGGCCATTGCAGTACATTTTTTAAGTCGACGGCGGACGTATTCCCGAGCATTGATCAAACAACTGGCTTAAAAGAAGGCTTGAAACAGCAGAAGCGATCGTCTTGCCATAGATTGCTATCGTCGTTTGGCAAATGTTTTTGTTTGCTCAGCGAAGACGCAACGATAATGCGTACATCCTGATGGCAAATTTACGATTGTTATTTTTCAATTTCATGAATGCCCTGCGTTAGCCTCTTGGAATGATTGCGGTCGCTTTTTGATGAGTTACTGAATTTGACACCGATAGCCTTGACGCCATGGTTTTCAACTGATTTCAAGGGCCATCGAACTGTTCCGGCTGCACACTGTACTAAAGTCATTTGCTCAAGCAAGCAAACAATCCGCTTGCTACATGCTTCTCCCATAACAATAAACCTCGCAATACGAGAACGAGAAAGCCAACCATGTAACCACATTCCATGGTGCCTCTTACGTAAATTATTAAGCTGGAATAAAACAGGAATTCGAGCTGTTAGACACAAACAACTAGTCATTTTCAGAGACTGGTGTCTCTTTCCGGGTAAACATGAAAATACAATCTCTCTCTCTCTCTCTCTCTCTCTCTCTCTCTCTCTCTGCCAGTATGCCTTTGTGCCTCTTTCTCTCTCTACGTCTGCTCCCCCCTCTTCCTGCCTGCCTACCTGCCTGCCTCTCCCTCTCTCTCTCTCTCTCTCTCTCTCTCTCTCTCTCTCTCTCTCTCTCTCTCTCTCTCTCTCTCTCTCTCTCTCTCTCTCCCTCCCTCCCTCCCTCTCTCCCTCCCTTCCTCCCTCCCTTCCTCCCTCCCTCCCTCCCTCCCTTCCTCCCTCCCTCCACCCCCCCCCCTCTCTATCTCTCTCTCTCTCTCTCTCTCTCTGCCTAACATCTTTACAGCATGGACTTCAGCTTCTAAGGCGGTCTTGGTGCCTGAGGGCGAAGCAAGAGAAAAGAGGAGCTCTGTCGATGCTCCACGACTCTCCACGTCTTGCTGCACAGGTCTTGATTACTCCTGGCCAACATAGACACCGTGACGACACGATTCACCCTCGCCAGAAAAAAAACTCAAAGGGGGAGGCTGGTGCAGTCCCAATGGGCAAACAAACGGCAGACTCTTTATCAGAGTGCGCGTGCCGCGGCAGGGATGGAGGCAGGCGGGGAAGGGGCCGTTCTAGGAGGGCTACACTTCAGGGCAGACGGCCGAGAAGGGTCGAGGATGCTCCAGGCAGGCCAGAAGAGCTCCAGCTCTGGTCCGCCTTCCCCTCTGGCAACCATCTATGCCTGGACATGAGGCTGACGGCCGGGCAAACTGATCAATTCCCATCGAGTCAAAAAGTCGCGGAGAAGTTCATGCATATCTCTCTCGTGATTCAAAGAAAATCATCTGATTGAATCCGTTGATAAAGGCATTTGTGTCCATGGTCGATGAAAGACTTGGACAGTCGATGCCCGGGAGCTGATGTGCACTTGAGTGGTATCCGTGCCCTAGAAGTAAATGAGGTTGTCGCCTCCGCAAGATAAATGAAGGAAAGAAATGACAAGGGCAGCATGGCAGACGCCGGCATTGGAGATAAACTTTCGTGCACGAGAAATCTCACGAAAGCATCTGCCCTATTGAGCTGACTTGTCATCAAGTCTGAAAAGAATATGAAAGGTATAAGACACATCCAGGACGGAGAGTGAAGCTTGATGGTAGGAATGGTTGATGAAGGGATAACCGGGGAGTTTCGATGAAGAGTTGGGGAAGGAGAGGGTCAGATAATCATATTTTCGCACTGTAATGAATGTCAAGTTTGCCGGAAAAGAATCAATCTTAACCAAGTGCGTTTAACATAACACGATTTATATGGGTCGTCTGGTCATAAGATTCATGCATATCGGGATTTTTAATGAAAAGCTCTTTAGCTTCACGACGTTTAAAAGACGTTTGCACTGTCTCGTGCGAGAGATAAGGTCAGCTATATTCATAAGTCTCATTCTTTCACACGCAGCTTCAGCTGTGCAGATCTCTTCTAATCTGATCAAATGACGGAAGGATTGGGGAAATTAGAAGGTACAGGAGAAGTAGGAAAACTAAAAAATAATCTTTTAGACGTAGCTTGAATGACACTAATACCGTATGATCTAAAACCAAGACAGAACTGCCTTTGAAGAAGAGCCGACTAATTGATTACACAAGGAAACTACATTAGGTTATATTTTAGGTGACATCTTAAAAGGACGAAGTAGTCAAAACGCATGATGATGCGTTTTACCATCCAGCTGAGAAGTGAAAATCAGTCAAATTGAAAACCCAGTTACAGAAATCTGTTATGTTTCAACATCTAGATCTGCAGTTTGCCTGAGGACAGCATGATTAATTATTTTCTTTTGAAGCCTTTTCTCCTCTTCGGCACTATTGCACTGGAGGCGGATACTAAAAGTTCATCGCCACTGTCTCTAATGTACAACAAAGGAATCTACAGGCGAATGCCTTAGCACAGCAATTTGAAATTTACTTGATTAAAACAAGAAGTCATGCTGACATAACAAGATACTTAATTTTGGTTCTCATTTCATCCAATCCCAGCAAAGGAGACCAGGTAACTTTGTTTTATGCTAATTTCTTGCGTAATGCCCAACATGCGCCCTCTTAGATGCTACAGAGGGTTTGGTATTTACCTTCAGCAAATGTATATCATAATCTATAGTTTTGTATTGGGTGTCTTTTTAAAAGTAATGTCAGAAACAATGCTGTGGTAAAACTGTAAGCATCTCCGCCAAGGAGGTTATGTTTTTCGGTCGGTCGGTTGGTTAGTTATGCTGTGTGCAAAATATCTCAAACATTTCTAAACGGATTCTAATGAAATTTGGTACAAGGTGAGAATCTCACTCAAAGAATAATCCACCAAGTATTGGAGGTTATGTGTTATATCGTTTTGGAATTGAACCACAAATAAATCTTTATCTCAGAGCCGTAGATCGCCGTTTGCGGCAAGATGACGTAGGTGTCCACACCCCAAAACCGCTAGCAGGCGCTAAAATGTACTAAACTTTGTGGCCTCAGGCCTGGCTGTCACAACATGCTGCCTGAATTATACAGCCCATGGAAGAGCTGTTGTCTTTTCAACCACTGCAGGGGCGGATCTGGTTTTTGACAGGGGGGGGTGCAAAGTGTTTTTTTTTTGGTGTTTTGTATCTTATCAGCGAAGGCGCGAAGCGCCGAACCGACGGCGCGAAGCGCCGAGCATGCTAGGGGGGTCCGGGGGCATGCCCCCCCTGAATTTTTTTTAAAAAAGGAAGCAAAATGGTGCAATCTGGTGCAATCTGAGCGTGTAAAGTGCTATTTTCAGGCGATACATTTTGCCACTGATGTGGTGGGGGGTGGAGATAGGACCAACTGTCTCTCTCTTGGGAAGCACATGCTCGAAAATGTACAGTGCTAAATAAGTTCGATGTTAATAATAAAGAATCACAATTCACAAAAACAACATGAGGAAAAAGTCTTGGCAACAAGATCATACCTCGAATTTAATAATCTTTATATGGGGGGGGGGGGGGGGTGCAATTACATTTAATTTTACTAGTGCATTCCTATATTTATCAGCATCTCTCTCTCTGCACCCACCCACCCCTTTTTATTTTGGCTGGGGGGGGGGGGGGGGGTGCAATTACATCACTATATTTATCAACATATTTCTCTTTCCATTTTTTATTTATGTATTATCATTGTTTATGTATTTTATTTCTTTAATTTATTTAGTTAGTTTTTTGGCTGGGGGTGGAATTACATTTACATTACTATATTTATCAGCATCTCTTTCTCTTTTTTGTTCTGCCGAGGGAGGGGGGGGGGTGCAATTACATTTACATTACTATATTTATCAGCTTCTCTCTTCTTTTTTTTTAAGCCGAGGAGGGGGGGGGGGTGCAATTATATTTACATTCCAATATTTATCAACATCTCTTTCCCTGAGTCTCTCTCATTTTTTTGTCTTTTTGCTTGGGGGGGGGGGGGGGTGCAATTACATTTACATTACTACATTATCAACATATCTCTTTTTTTCTCTTTTTTTTCTTTTTTTTTTTTTTTTTTGTCCCGCTGGGGGGGGGGTGCAATTGCACCCATTGCACCCCCCCCAGATCCGCCCCTGCACTGTAAGGCGCTAAACGCTAACGTTCACGAGTTGAGCAGAACAACGCCTTAAATCATACAGGCAGCATTGCAGGCGTACTCCATGAACCACTAGCAGCGCTAAAATGAAGTAAACTGCACCGTCATGTAGCGTCAGACCCGGCAAGCAGAACACACTGCCTGAATCATGCCGCGCTGTGTTGTGTTCCACGCGGCGTGTGCGTTGGTTCGTTAGTTGTTTTGTGTGCAAAACTATGGCTTCCTTGGCGGAGGTTTGCGCTCTTAGATTGCTCCCTAGTTGGTTTTGGTTTTTATATCACCCTACCTCCTACAAATAGTTTGCAGTTTTGTGTGTGCTTGGATTTTTTCTTTCTTCATACAACCAAGTTGTAGTGTAGTTGTAACGATGTAATGGGCTTTGGTTTTGGTTTCAAACCTCTTTCAATTATACTATGGTCGCTCCCTGTTTCATTCATCGCCGTCCATTTGGGTAAAATCTCACAAGGTAAGCAAGCAAACAAGTATGCATGAGGAGACAACGGAATACTGACTAGCCAGCGAGAACGTTGTCAGCCCTCCAAGCCTTAAAGAAACAGTTTTCGGGTTTATGAAGCGACCTGTCCACCGCATCTGGAGCTCGAACCGCCCTATATCTTACCTCCTGGTCAGGGGGCCACTTGATCAATCCTTGGTGGGTACCTGATGACAAACACAATGGCAGACGGGGATGACTCACACATTCAGGTACCAGCACCATGTCCACTCCCAGGGCAGCATTCCAAATGCTGTTCATGGGCGAATGAAGACTGTTTGCACTGCAAGGTATCATCTCTGCCTTGGCAAGAACCCACTTCTACTCCTGGTGGGGAAAAACAATACGAAGTAAGCACCTTCACCGAAAATGCGATTCTGGGATCCGTGCAGGTTTCAAATCGGCTAATCATAGTCGCAAACGAGTGCGGGCGAGCGCTCTAACCACTGCAATCAAATCCTCATATAGCGACATCCATAAGTTCTCGTAGCTTCCAGCACACGACAAACACTCATATTAGGAATCAAAATCAGTCTGTCAAGCGCACAGCACCTATGAGCTCCTTCGAGATCGAGACACACTCGGGAAGACAGAGTGATCTTTTCCTACTTCTAGGAAAACAACGGCGCGTCGCTTACAAAATCTGTGAAAGACACGACTGTTTTTGGAGCAGAAAGTTTTTTGTTTCTACAATGGTGACCTCCTGCTGTGTGAAGAACTGCCACAATCAGCATGACAGAGAGAATGATCGACGTTTTTTTTTTGTACCGCGTGTTGCAACGCGAAAAGGCAAGGAAATGCTGGATCTCACAACTCAAAGGCGCCGTGAGTGGATCGCTCAACTGAACCTGAAGTCACTCACTTTTGACACTAAGGCAGATCGATATGTTTGTTCGGATCACTTTGTAAATGGTGAGAATTTGTTATGTTTTGCGTTTTGTAACTTAACAAATACTAGAAAAGACGGAAAGAGAGTATGCAGGACAGATTACAGGGGAGAAAGAAAGGCCAAGATGTCGCAGAGACTAACAACAGTGTTTTGTTCTGTTACCTGATTTGACTTTTTGATACTACAAACCAGCAATATCAATTTCATCGATATTCAATGTTTGTTCAATCTGATTGGACCGGTACAAATATGGGTCGACGTTTTGCGAATAGGCCTCGTTCGCAGCGACAACTTACAAGTGATCGTGAAATAGGACGGTGTACGATGAGATTTTACCGTCCTATTTCACAGTCACTTGTAAGTTGTCGCTGGGAACGAGGCCTATTCACAAAACGTCGACCCAGATTTGTACCGGTCCAATCAGATCATTAGCAGTGTAACTTCTTCGACTCATTGCATGTCTTTTCAATTCTTGCTGCATCTTCATTGCATTTTTATCAGTGTAACTTCTTGAACTCATAGCATGTCCTTTTATTACATGCTGTATCTTCATCACATCATTACGAGTGTAACTTCTTGAACTCATTGCATGTCCTTTCATTACATGCTGTATCTTCATCACATCATTACCAGTGTAACTTCTTGAAATCATTGCATGTCCTTTCATTACGTGCTGTATCTTCATCACTTCATTACCAGTGTAACTTCTTCGACGCATGGCTTATCCTCTTCATTTCATGCTGCATCTTCAGCATTCATCACATCTTTACTAGTGTAACGTCTTCGACTCATGGCATGTCCTTTCATTACATGCTGCATCTTTATTATTCGTCACGTCTTTACCAATGTAACTTCTTAACTCATAGCATGTCCTTTCATTTCATGCTGCATCTTCATCACATCTCTACCAGTGTAACACCTTCAACTCATGACATGTTTTTCATTACACGCTGTATCCTCATTCTTCATCACATCATTACCAACACTTGCGGCACTTTGTACTTTAGATATTTGCACTAGAGTCAGTCTACTGTAACTACCCTTTTCTGGAGAACAGTTATTCACACTTTAGTGAGTACCTTTTAAGGACACTTAGTTCGTGACCTGAGCTACAAGATTACGCGTCTTTGAATGCAATGGGAAGGTGGGGGGTGGGATCGTATAATATCCTTTCATTTTCCATTAGTTATCTCTC
>JAWQFJ010000438.1:25000-35000 GCA_034096865.1 Theodoxus fluviatilis
TTCAATTTCAAGCAGCACCGGTTGCCAAGAACCTATTTGTCCATTCAGCGAGTATCCATGCGCTATAATTTCCTCCATGTTTCTCATACCAGAGACCTGATGGCGGTTTGCAGCAATCACTACGAGTCCCACTTCAGATGCGTCTTCCAGTTACCCAAACATATTGTCATTTCGCACAGACCAAACAAACTTCAGACGGCCTTAATCATATCTTATTCAGTTGTCTCGAGGGGATGCTGGGGAACTACACTCTTTAATAAAAGTAGGCTACCCGGTTGAACTTCAGTTATAGCCGAGGCTCTGCAATAAAGGAACACTAGTGTGTTGTGAGTTGGATTAGCCAAAGCTGGGAGTTGCTTTCATCATACATTTCACACTCCGTTGACACGCCACGGCTTTGTATCTCAATCGGGATTTGGTTTGCAGTAGACGAGACGTGTATTGTGCGTTTATGATTGATACTGGGAAAATACAACGTCTCGCAGTAATCTTAAATAAATTTAACATAATTTTTCATGCACCGAAATCTAGAGACACCATCATAGAAACGATGTACAAGTAATTTAGAAAAAATTACTTACGTACATGTGTGTGTGTGTGTGTGTGTGTGTGTGTGTGTGTGTGTGTGTGTGTGTGTGTGTGTGAGTGTGTGAGTGAGTGTGCGTGTGAGTGTGTGTGTGTGTGTGTGTGTGTGCGTGAGTGTGTGTGTGTGTGTGTGAGTGTGTGTGTGTGTGTGTGCGTGAGTGTGTGTGTGCGTGAGAGAAAGAAAGAAAGAAAGAGAGAGAGAGAGAGAGAGAGAGAGAGAGACAGAGAGAGAGAGAGAAAGAGAGAGAGAGAGAGAGACAGAGAGAGAGAGAGAGAGAGAGAGAGAGAGAGATCGCTAAAGTCACAAATTGCAGCATCCATGATCATGGTCCCTAATATCTTTTTTACGTCCTCACGTTGTATTTCTGTATTGTACTGGATAAATTTCTCCCTTTGAATAAGAGAAGGGAACTGTGGAACAATGCTCGTAACGCCACTTTCAAACTATCATGAGCAAATCGTTTCCACTCAGAATCAAGATGGTCGGACCGCGTCGACATTCGAGACAACAATATTCATGGGTAGTTTTCATTGCACACGGAGGATCCCTAGTATTATCCGCGTTTTGCTTATTTCGAGAACTTTGATTCACCAGTCGATCAGCACATATCAGTATCATCTGAGTTTTGCAAACACTCTCAATGTTGCACACAATATGACTGACGATCCACGGAAGCCGTCCACGAAACAATGAAAATGCTAGATCGCCAATGGATATACTGCCACAATGCATTTTTGCAAAGGATGTACGTGTGTGAAAGGATAGCGATTTCTGAGTGCCGAACGCATGCGACGATGTCTTCAATAGTTCGACGTCAACAACTTCGTGATTAAACTGATTTGCAATAAAATGTATCGTTGTGGTCGAAATTCCAAAACGAGACACCATATACCTCCAAAATACATTGGATTCTTATTTGGGAGAATCCCTGACCTCTCACCAATTTTCATTACGATCCGTTTTTGTCGTTTTGAGTTATTTTGCTGAATAACTAATTAACTAAAATACTAGGGTTAAAAAAGAAGCATTGACTTTAAAACATCTTACTAGGAAACCTGAAGCCATCTTGCAGTTATCTTTCCAACGAGATATACGTTATATATATAACACAACGTTATATATATACGTTATATACATACGTTATATATATACGTTATATACATACGTTATATATATAACACAATTACAGATTCATTGATATATTTCATAGAAGATGAGGAAAAACAAATTGCAGCATGATTATGCATTCATTGTCATTAAAGTAAACATCATTAATCACATTTGTCATTAACCATGGCAAGTCACATATTTGTCATTTTAAGTAGCCTCACCACTATCACGCCAAGGAAACACCAACAGCAACATCATCATTCTTGTTATATTCAACATCATCACTATATTTACTACATTTCTGCATCATTGGGACCACCACCATCATTATCACACCCACCACCATCGCCAGTCTATCTCACTGATATTAAGGCAAACAAAACAAGTCACACATTTATCATCATTAATATTCACAGCATTACCATATTCATCCTACGAAAAGGACCAGATTTCTTTTAGTCTTCATCACCATCACCATAGCATCACCATCATTACATCACAAACTGCAACATTATCGTCACCATCAGAAGAAGGAGCAGCAGGAACATCAGTATCATCCTCAGCACCACCATCATCTTCATTAATGTTACATCCATTATCAACATGTCTTTACTTACTGCAGTTTATATATATATAACAATGTCGTCGCATGTGGGACAGCAGGCCAAACTCTGATGCACAGGGGTGTCTGCACACAGGGCAGGCTAGGGTAGCAGCTGCAGGAGCAGCAGCAGGAGGACGCACACACACACACACACACACACACACACACACACACACACACACACACACAAAACTAGACAGATACAGACACACACACACACACACACACACACACACAAAACTAGACAGATACAGACACACACACACACACACACAACCAGACATACACACACACACACACACACACACACACACACACACACACACACACACACACACACACACACACACACAAAACTAGACAGATACAGACACACACACACACACACAACAAGACAGACACACGCGCACACAAACACACACACACACACACACACAACCAGACATACACACACACACACACACACACACACACACACACACACAACCAGGCAGACAGACAGACAGACACACACACACACACACACACACACACACAACCAGACAGACACACACACACACACACACACACACACACAACCAGACACACACACACACACACACACACACACACACACACACACACACACAACCAGACACACACACAAACACACACACTCAACCAGACAGACACACTCACATACACACACACACACACGCACGCTCGCGCACGGACGGACGTGGCGGGCAGGCAGGCCGGCAGGAAGGCAGGGCGGCAGGCAGCCAGACACAAATACAGACAGACCGACGGCCACTTAGTCAGACAGACACCGACAGACAATCAGATTTAGAGACAAACACACCCACACCAACACACACACACACACACACACACACACACACACACACAAACATATACAAACACAGACGTACGGACAGACACACACACGCGCGCGCGCGCGCACACACACACACACACACAGTGGCAAGCAGGCAGGCAGACAGACAGACGGACGTACGGACAGAAGGATGGACGGACAGACGGACGGACGAACAGAAAAAGAACCCCCAAATTAGTTTTAAGTTGATCGATTGCCCTACCAGAAGACAAAAGCAACACGGGCATATGGTTGAAAATGCAGTATTTTTCATATCTCCCTAGCACACATCCCACTTAAACTAAACGAAGGGCCTGCTGCTGTACACATGGCAAGTGACAAAAATGGAAAGCAACATACGCAAGGCAATCAAATTCGGAAGTTGTTACAGATGACTGAGTAAGCGACCTGTCCTTAAAATCCTGTAAACAATTTGAAACTTTGCATCAAGTAATACAAAAAATATTTTTTTTTAATACTCATGAATTTTCCTGCGCTTAACGGCACAGCATGGAGCACGTTTTAACAAAACGTTTTGAGATCTATTATTGATGACAGTTGAACAGAAGAATTAACCAAAATGGGTTGCCGAAAATCAATACGAAATTATTTCCCCCACAAAAGCAATGTTGAAAGGGGCACCCGGAAGCAGCAAAACAGCCTTGAACTTCCTGCTGGCAACGCCTCCAGTTTTTGAAGAGTCTGGAAACTTTTCTGGTGTAACTGAGGTTGTTATTTCTTTAGGATGAGGACAACGGTGACACCAAGGAGGGAAAAAGTTATGTCGCATGAGCGCAGTTGCAGCGTAACAGTGCATGCAGGTCAGACGCAGATATGTGCATAAACGCTGACTGTATAAACAGCACCCGTGTTTTCGCAAGTATGCGCGTAACTGTATGGGCCTGCAAGTATGTATATCTGTATGAATGTGCATGTATGTCTGCATGAATGTGCATGTATACATTTGCATATGTGCAGATGGAGAGTACGCGTGCACAAGTGTGTGTGTGTTTTAGAGTTTGTGTGTGTGTGTGTGTGTGCGTGCGTTCGTGCGTGCGTGCGTGCGTGCGTGTGTGTGTGTGTGTGTGGGTGTGTGTTTTTGTGTGTGTGTGTGTTTAGGTGATTGTGTGTGTGCGTGCGTGCGTGCATGCATGTGTGTATATGTGTGTGCGCGCATGCGTGCATGTATGTATGTGCGTGCGTGCCTCCTTGTGTGCGTGTGTGTGTGTGTGTGTGTGTTCGTGCGTGTGCGTGCGTGCGTGCTAGGCGTTGTTTTCAAATACTACCACTTTCTTAAGGTATTATTTGACCTTTCAAAGTTAGGTAGCTCTCCTCTGCTGTCTCCAGATGGCAGAACCCTAATCAAAGACCAGACAGGGCTAAAAGAATGCTGGACAGAGCGTTTCGGCAGTCTGCTCCACCGACCCTTCACAGTGGATCCTACAGCGCTGAGCCAGATTCCCCAGCAGCCAGTCCGGGAAGAGCTTGCTTTGCCACCCTCCATCGTTGAGATCAAGAAAGCCATCCTCCAGACAAATTCGGGAAGAGCATCAGGCAAAGATGGTAGTCCTGCTGAAATATATAAAGCAGCAAGCCCCGAAGCTCGGTAGGCCTTTCACGATGTCCTGCTGAGCATATTGGAAGATGAACAGATGCCGGACGACTTCCGTGATTATTCCTACTGACTAAAAACAAAGAAAGCAGAGAAAACCGCAGAAATTACAGGGGCATCTCATTTCTCTCAATCTCAGGAAAGATCCTCGCTTGAGTCATCATTAATAGACTTGCTGCTGTCTCTGAGCAGAACTTCCCAGAGTCCCAATGTGGCTTCAGGCCTGGCCTAAGCACTGTAGACATGATCTTTGCAATGAGACAGCTGCAGGAAAATGCATCGATCTAAATATGTGCCCCTGCTCTTTTTTCATCGATCTCGCAAAGGCATTCGACACTGTAAACAAAGAGGCTCTCTGGACAGTCATGAAGCAAGTCGATGCCATGAGAAATTTGTGAAGCTCGTCCAGCTCTCTCACGAAGGCATGGCAGGTCAGGTCTTCTCCGGTGGGGGCATGACGAAAGCTTTTAAGATGAACAATGGGGTAAAGAGGGGTTGTTGTCTGGCACCAATCCTCTTTGGCGTTTTCTTCGCCAGCATGTTGTCTCATGTGGTCTGCGACCTGAAGAAAGGAGTATGCATCAAATTCTGACTAGACGGCTCCGTCTTTGACCTTCGTAGATCCAGTGCCAGGACCAAATGCCTCCACGATCTCATCCAGGAAGCCCCCTTCGCGGACGACTATGCGCTGATGGCCCACTCAACTTCCTACCTTGATGGCCCACTCAACTTCCTACCTTGATGGCCCACTCAACTTCCTACCTACAGCTCATGCTGGACCGCTTTTCAGAGGCATGCTAAGCGAGTGAATGATATTTGATTAAATAAACAACAGGGCGCATGATCATGAAACTTGGCTTTCTTTTTAAGTTCATACATAAATGTAAATTGGTGCGCGCGTGCAAGGTGAAACATCGTATGCCAGTTGGCTGCTTCAGCAGGATGGCAACTTACTTTCAATGTGTGTGTGTGTGTGTGTGTGTGTGTGTGCGTGTGTGTGTGTGCGTGCGTGTGTGTGTGTGTGCGTGTGTGTGTGCGTGTGTGTGTGTGTGTGCCTGCGTGCGTGCGTGCGTGCGTGCGTGCCTGCCTGCCTGCCTGCCTGCTTGCCTGCCTGTCTGTCTGTCTGTCTGTCTGTCTGTCTGTCTGTCTGTCTGTCTGTCTGTCTGTCTGTCTGTCTGTCTGTCTGTCTGTCTGTCTGTCTGCATGTCCACATGTATCTATTTATCTGCCTGCCAGCCTGCCTGCCTGCCTGTGTACCTGTGTGTCTGTGTGTATGTGTATGTGTGTATCCACATGTGTTTATCTATCTACCTGTCTATCAATTCCGTGGAAAGACGACGGTCCTCCTCTTGAAGTCCGGAACACGTCACGTCTCTGCTTCATTCCCCTCATTTGGCTTCATCCACCTCTCGTTGCCACACTCCCCAGCCACCGTCCTCTACATTCCAGTATTCTCTAAAAGCCTTGCACAGCCGCAACATTTGAGCCATGAACCTTCACATAGAGTATGCATGAGGTCGCACTTCCTTTCTTTCGTCAGGCAGCAGGTTTCGAAGAAAAAAAAATTCCTAAGAAATTTCAGGTTTTCCACCAGGTTGCTCGCTGTGTTCCTTAAGGCTGTTCTTAATTGAGCGAACGTTCGGCGGTGAGTGAAAAGTACTGCCAGACTAGTTCCACGTTCAAAAGATTTTCCCGTCACATTCGCAGTTCTCACTGCATGCAATGGGAACATTCCTGGCATTTTGACAAATCCGATCTCTTTCGTACGCCATATTTTTCTCAGTTTAAATGCAATACGCTCGAAATTAGAATTATAGACAAAATGCAAATAAACTGTGACCGCAGTACAGTATTAGTTTACCAAAGCTCTCCGCAGAATGCATATTTATTTCATAGTGGATATATCTAAGTGTCGGGGTCGGGTGTACAGTTACTGAAAAAAAGAGTAGAAGACAAGCAACCGACTGTTTCTTTCATGAGCAAGTCTGGCCCTGAAGAGGGCCGTTTGGGGGTTGTACTGCCGCCGATGCGGGTAATCACCGCTACAGGATGGAGAGGCAGCGGGTTGGCAGGGGCGTGCAGCGATGCTCTGCACGTGTTTCACCGGCCCTTGTCACACTATATATTTCTTTTCCACAGCCAGCCTTGTTACTTTGGCCTGATGAAGAACCTCAGCTTCGAAAGCTTGCCGAAAAGAAATACATAGCATCGCTGCACGCCCCTGCCAACCCGCTGCCTCTCCATCCTGTAGCGGTGATTACCCGCATCGGCGGCAGTACAAACCCCAAACGGCCCTCTTCAGGGCCAGACTTGCTCATGAAAGAAACAGTCGGTTGCTTGTCTTCTACTCTTTTTTTGAGTATTTATTTCATATTAATTGCTTCATTATTGAAAACCAAAATGTGGGTCATGCTCGGAGAGAGCAAAGGTCATAGCGGATAATGATGGATAGTTGTTGTGGCTGCCTCAGTTTGACCTCGGTACATCAGTGATGTATGAATATCATCATAGTCCATTGAGACGCAAAACCTGGTTCGGGCCAATCTATTTACTGGACGAAGAACTATTTCGCGAACTTTTTCGACGTATCCCCGTGTTGCGTAGGTAGAGATGTCCTGCGAACTTGTTTGGAGTCAGGTAGTTCGGGCGAGCCCAGGTGTTGTATCTTAATTGACTGCAATGCTATGCACAGCAGCATACGTCACTGCTCGAGGTAATGAGCGACTTTTTTGGAAATTATCTCCCTTGCCGCCGCTTGGCGGCGCGTCGGCTCCAAGGGGCTTGGTTGGTACACAGGACAAGTTCTTTCGCGTAGATTAGACCTGAGTGTTCGAGGTTTTTTAATTGTTTTCTTGCTGTCGCTTTCAAATCTGTTCACAGTACTAGGCTGGCTGGTTTACTTAGATGTGATTTTTTTTAATGCGTGCTAGCTGATATTAGGTTTAGAGCTTGAATTTTCAATGATATTACGCTCACAACTCCAGTGTTCGAACCAATGAAAACCACGGAAAGAGATGGCCGTTTCGTTCCTTGCATCTCATTGGCCAGCTTGTCATGAGGTCAGCCTGATCACGCGCTGACCTCATGACAGTTGTAAGCGGAAAAAGCGAGTTGTAAGCGTAATATCATTGAAAATTCAAGCTTTAAACCTAATATCAGTTAGCACGCATTAAAAAAAATCACATCTACGCTTACAACTCGCTTTTTCCGCTTACAACTGTCATGAGGTCAGCGCGTGATCAGGCTGACCTCATGACAAGCTGGCCAATGAGATGCAAGGAACGAAACGGCCATCTCTTTCCGTGGTTTTCATTGGTTCGAACACTGGAGTTGTGAGCGTAATATCATTGAAAATTCAAGCTCTAAACCTAATATCAGCTAGCACGCATTAAAAAAAATCACATCTAAGTAAACCAGCCAGCCTAGTACTGTGAACAGATTTGAAAGCGACAGCAAGAAAACAATTAAAAAACCTCGAACACTCAGGTCTAATCTACGCGAAAGAACTTGTCCTGTGTACCAACCAAGCCCCTTGGAGCCGACGCGCCGCCAAGCGGCGGCAAGGGAGACAATTTCCAAAAAAGTCGCTCATTGCCCGAACTTGGAAAAGCTACTTCGAATCACACTTCCGTTTATATAATGTAGCATTCAAAAGGAACTATTGATGTATTCTACATTGAGGTTGAGAAATTAATTGTGTTATCTGGTTACAATTTCTTTGTATGTGTATCAGAAATTCTAAAAATGAGCATTTTGCATGGGAATCGAAGACAAAATGGCAGTCAATGTTTATTTACTTGTGTTACACGAAACAACAAGCCTCCAGGAGCGAAAGAGTTCCCTCTGACTAAGCCAATCAGAGCAAAGATTTGGTATGGTTCCGGCTACGTGCTATGGAAACCTCAAACCTGGTTCCTGGATCCTTCTGAAGTTACACCGCGAGCCGAGAGTTCGTCCAGTTAAGAAAGTACGGCGCGCGAACCTTGTTCTCCGATCCCTCCAAACCTTGCTCTCCGATCCCTCCAAACCTGGTTCTCCGATCCCTCCAAACCTTGTTCTCCGATCCCTCCAAACCTGGTTCTCCGATCCCTCCAAACCTGGTTCTCCGACCCCTCCAAACCTGGTTCTCCGACCCCTCCAAACCTGGTTCTCCGATCCCTCCAAACCTGGTTCTCTGATCCCCCCAAACCTGGTTCTCCGATCCCTCCAAACCTTGTTCTCCGATCCCTCCAAACCTGGTTCTCCGATCCCTCCAAACCTGGTTCTCCGATCCCTCCAAACCTGGTTCTCCGATCCCTCCAAACCTGGTTCTCCGATCTCTCCAAACCTTGTTCTCCGATCTCTCCAAACCTTGTTCTCCGATCCCTCCAAACCTTGTTCTCCGATCTCTCCAAACCTTGTTCTCCGATCTCTCCAAACCTTGTTCTCCGATCTCTCCAAACCTTGTTCTCCGATCCCTCCAAACCTTGTTCTCCGATCCCTCCAAACCTTGTTCTCCGATCTCTCCAAACCTTGTTCTCCGATCTCTCCAAACCTTGTTCTCCGATCCCTCCAAACCTTGTTCTCCGATCCCTCCAAACCTGGTTCTCCGATCCCTCCAAACCTGGTTCTCCGATCCCTCCAAACCTTGTTCTCCGATCCCTCCAAACCTTGTTCTCCGATCCCTCCAAACCTTGTTCTCCGATCCCTCCAAACCTTGTTCTCCGATCCCTCTAAACCTTGTTCTCCGATCCCTCCAAACCTTGTTCTCCGAAACCTCCAAACCTTGTTCTCCGATCCCTCCAAACCTTGTTCTCCGATCCCTCCAAACCTTGTTCTCCGATCCCTCCAAACCTTGTTCTCCGATCCCTCCAAACCTTGTTCTCCGATCTCTCCAAACCTTGTTCTCCGATCCCTCCAAACCTGGTTCTCTGATCCCTCCAAACCTTGTTCTCCGATCTCTCCAAACCTTGTTCTCCGATCCCTCCAAACCTTGTTCTCCGATCCCTCCAAACCTTGTTCTCCGATCCCTCCAAACCTGGTTCTCTGATCCCTCCAAACCTTGTTCTCCGATCCCTCCAAACCTTGTTCTCCGATCCCTCCAAACCTTGCTCTCCGATCCCTCCAAACCTTGCTCTCCGATCCCTCCAAACCTGGTTCTCTGATCCCTCCAAACCTTGTTCTCCGATCCCTCCAAACCTTGTTCTCCGATCCCTCCAAACCTTGTTCTCCGATCTCTCCAAACCTTGTTCT